>CAEGAF010147524.1:0-11512 GCA_903067075.1 Micropoecilia bifurca
TTTAATTTATTCAAATAGGGTGGAACTTTGCTCATCCAACCAGGACCTGTCTCTGACCCTTTCTCTAAAGCCATTTTGTCCCTATTGTCTAAGGAGAGCTTCTCCTGATCTCCTGCTGGTTTATGGCTCTCACACATACATGTGAAAAGCTGAACCTCCTAATGATTGTCTCCCAAACAGACAAAGGACAGAGATCTTTGTCTTAGATCTTATAAAACTATAATTAGGCTATTTCCATCAAGTCATGTTACATTTTAAAACTAGCTTATTTTAAATATATTTTCTCAACAGAAGCTTAAAGCAACTAGAGATAAATAGTAATATTTTAATAATTATAATTTATTTAATATATTGCTTCTATCTGTGCTGGAGTCACATTCATTTTATTTTTACACAGTTTAAAATATTCACATCCCTTTTACATTTTGATTTGAAAATATTGTTTGGTCAAAAAAGCTCTCTTTGTTGATCATGATTTATTTGTAAAAGCAATAAAAATCTTTTTATTGGCAATGAAGGTGATAAAGTGAATCATAATATAAGTCAAATGTTCACTTCTTCTTGCTAGTGTCAAACATTTTGAACCAAATCTTTGCTTTTGTTCTTTGCAAACTACCACCAAATATTGGCAATAATAAAATAAAGTTGAACTTTTTGTTGCTGACATATTCAATAATTACAGAAATACATCGATGCTTGACTTCTTTCTAACATTAACCCAGAGGTTCTTAACCTGGGGTTCTATGAACCCCAGGAGTTCGGCGGAGCCTCAGAGCTAAAGTCGTGATGACGCCCCGCTTTGCAATCACTTGCTGTAAAGGATCACGTTACATTGCTTAGCCAATCAGAGATGAGGAGGAGCCTGATTGGAGGAGCTTCTCTCTCAGCAGGGATTTGAACTTGTGTCTTTATTTACTTCAGCAAAATTCACAGATTTTACCAAACTCTGTATCTTTCTGTGTTCTTCTAAATCTGCTCCTTAGTCGCATCTTTTCAGGGTTGGTGCTGCCTCTAGTGGTGTGAGGTGGTAACACAACTAATATAATTACATTACTAAATCAGAACCACAAAGTATTTTGCGTGTCGGGGGGGTTGGGATAAGAAGGGTTCAGTCAATGCGCATATGCAACTGGGGGGTTCGGTACCTCAAAAAAGGTTAAGAACCGCTGCATTAAACTCTACTTTATTTTAGCAAAACATTTTTTAAAGTCAACAGTTCTTAGTGCGTGTTTTAAAGTTTGGTCAACTTTTTGATTTATTACGGCAGCTTCTCCACGATGTCCCTCACATCCTTATCTCAGAGTCCAATCTGTTTCATTTGTTGCCATCGGTTTCATTTCTGGTTATCTGGGATGAAGAAGCTCTGACAAATGGCCGCCGTCTGTCTACCATCTGCGCTTGTGAGCAGATCTCACGACCTCCATGTTTATCCTCAGCGCTCAGTGAAAGCTAATGGTGGCCTTGTTGTTCTGGTGTTTGGGTCAGACGGGGCCGGCGACCTTTTCACAGGGTGATCATTTAATCCACACAGGCAGCCTTTCAGATACCACTTGCCATTTATCTGGGCTACAAGATTAGGCCCCCGGTGCAACAACAAGCTGATCGAATCATCGTCCCGGACGGGAAAGTGACAGCAAGAAAACACGGAAATCAATGGCTCAGCAGCCAGAGTTAATATCTGGGGAATTATGGAGGCATCCATCCGTTTTTCACACTGGATCAGCATGTTGACGTTCGGCACCGGAGGGAAGCTGGTCAGGCTTCATTTCCTGTAGTGTAAATGACTTTTATCTTCACCATGATGAATGTTACTAGAGGTTTACATGCTCTCTGACATGACTGTCACAGTAATTACTGGTTTCTCAAAACAGGAATTTGGTGAACCAGTTAGAATTTTGGCAGTTTTCTGTCTCCATATACAGGCTCCAGTATAAATGTAGAGTTTAATGTGATTTAGCTGCAAGTTGCAAAAGAAACATTTTTGTTGCCCTTTAAAGGCTTCAGGCTGAAACCTGTCAGAACCAGAGTTCAGCCAGTCTGGTTGTTTATTTCGGTGCATAAAAACCTCCAGTTTTAATGCATGAATTTTTAATAATGGTTGATGTCAGTCAGGGTCATTGTTGTAGTCCTGACCTGTGCAGCCATTGCTGCACCTTATTGCTAGCTGGCTATAAATTCACCTATAAAACCCTCCACACCTTCACTCACTCATCAATATTTCCAACAGCTCTTACATTTTATGTTCTACTAAGTTCATCACCATGATTCACTGGAGAAACTGCAATAAGATGAAGCTTTTCAACAATTATAAAAAAATCAGAAATATGTTTGAATGTCCAGTCTGCGCCAAGAACCAACCAATTTAACTGAACTGGACCGTTCCTTATTAGAAGAGTGGTGAAATATTGCTGTCAGATTATGGAGGACACAACTTGTTTATTGAATATTTATCCAAATATTAATAGGTGCATGTTAAGCTTGTGCTCCCAGTATTTGTTTTTCAGTTTTAAAAGGCCAGAATGAAGGCGACGTTCCTGCCGGAGGTGAAATGTGGATCTAAACTCCTGCCTGGTTGTTTAAATGAGAAGCTCCACCAGCAGAGTCTCTAAGAATAGTTTGATTTATGATGTGTTATTATGAGGCTCTCAGGGGAAAACGCAGCAATTAAAATCCGTCTCATTAAATGTAAACTCTCAGCTCTAACATTAGATGACTTGCAGTTAAACAGTTTCTCCTCTGACTGAAGAAAACAGCTGCTTAAGTTCAGGTTATCCTGGAACGCTAATAATTCAGTCCACAGCACGACTGTCAGCTTAAAGCCACAGTTTCATTTGTGACTCAAACAATCAGCTTAATGCTCTGGCCAAAAACCTGACGCCACCAGATGAATCTCTGGCCTGAATCTAATCATGACAGAAAACACCCTTAGTCTTATTACAACATTCCCACTCCAACCAACAGACACTGGCTGCAGCAGAAGCTCCTCCATCAGTCGGCTCAACATCTGGTGCACAAAACCCCAATCATCTGTTTTTACTGAATTTTATGGGGTCTGAGAATAAAGTTTCTTATTTATGTCTAAATTTGTTTTTCTAAAAGCAGCTGAAAAACATTTTTATTTTGTGAGTACAAAATCAGCTGCCAGGAGACCAATGGTGACTTTGGAGGAGCTGCACTCTACAAACCTGACCGTTATCGATTAGAACCAACGCTGAGCAAAACATGGAAGAAGTTTGATTGACTGGAGACGCTCTGGTCAGATAAACCAAAGTGTAACCCAAAGAAATCCAATCTGGCCTCTTTCATATGTGGAACTAAATCATCTCTGATTGTCTTCAAAGCGTCTGCAGTCTGAACAGCCATGCGGCATTTTATCAGACTTTTGAATTGTTAATGTGAGACACATGAAAATAATTGTGCTGCAGAAGAAGCCAGATGGCAGACATGGCTGAACAAGACTTAGTCCCTACATTCTTTCATCTGGTGGCCAAGCTGTCGCTCTCCACATCCACCCAGAGGCAGCGGCGGCCATCTTTACTGCCGTAAACAGAGCGCCACCCTCAGCTTCACGTCCCATCAAAATGATTTTAGTTTATGGGTTTAAGTTTGAAGAAAAACTCACCAACTAGACGGTCCACTGCTCCACTGCTCCAACTTTTTATTTTCCTGCCCTGTGTATATATTTTAAAAACTGGTTAAAGATCATCCCACAAGTGCAACAACAGCTATGGTTCATTGACTCTACAAGGCCTGGACTACAAGGCATCACTCAGAGAGCCACTTCGTAACTTCCTGGTCAAATTCATGTGGCGACACGTTTCATGCACCACTGCAGCAAACACAAGAAGTGCATATTAGAAACAGGCTGGCAGGGAGGAGAAACAAGCCCCAGCACAGAGCAGGAATCCTCAGCCACACGCCTGCATGTTCCACGTATTAAATATGAATCAATTACATAAGCAGCCTCGACCCAATCATGTTTCTGAACGGAAAACCAACTCAAAGTTTTCATCCGTTTCCCTGCAGGGTAGAAAGAGAAGATAAGAGTCTCAGAGGAACCAGAACCTCCAGCTTCAGACGGAGATCTGGGTGGATCAGGGCTAAACTGACTGAGACGCAGCTGGATGAGTGAATCAGTTATGCAGCTTGTAACAAATTCATTTACATCTATACCAGGCTCATTACCGTCGTCTTTCAGGCCGGTTGCTTCCCAACTCATTCTCCTTTACTGGCGCCGCTAAGGCTGTGACAGCGTTAGCGCTAGCTGTTAGCCTGAGGTGATGGATGGCGGGACGGGAACATGGCCAGAACACGGAAAGCCGAGTCTCAAACACAAAGAGCTGCAAAGATAAATGACTGATGCTGTAAACAGGACCGTTTGTAAAACGCTCCTGCAGTTTCCATTAAAGCCTGGAAAACTGGGCAGCAGCCAAAAGGTTCTGGGTTCGAATCCCAGCCTGGGATGTTTCTGCATGGAGATCCAGGTTCTCCCAGTGAATGAGTGGATTCTCTCTGGGTACTCCAGCTTCCTCCAACTGTCCAAAAACCTTTCTGTTAAGTTCATTGATTACTGTAAAAATACTGCAAAAACACAAAATCCTAACAAGTCTTTTAGTTTAGTTTCTTGTGCAAATATCTTACTTCATTTGTTTGTATGAAGACAAAACTAACTTACAGGTGACTTTTCAACATATAAGTCAGTAACTCTTGGATGTTGATAAAAACTTCTAGTTCCATTTTAGTCTAATCTCTAATTTTTTATTTATGGAATAGAAAGTGATTTTATTTCCCTTAAACACCAAAATTAATCTTAATTATACCAAAAAAATATCCCAGAAAATACATTTTTTCTCTCTCTTAAATCTCAGTCAGTCTTCAGTCTGATGTGTTTTTGGTCTCTTGTCAAATTGCCGGATTTTGTTCTGGTTCAGTTTAGTCTGTTTTTAAAATTCCCCATCCATGACTCCGCCTCCTCTGTGCATCACTGGGAATGTTACAAGATGCTGAAGAGAAAAGAAAATATTCAAACGACATAGAAGAGAAACGTTTTAGAAGGTTTTTGTCTCATCTCATGTGGAAAAACAGCATTTCAGTGACAGTTGATGATATAAACAGCCAAACATGGAGGCAGATTGACATTCTGGGCTTTATGAGCTGCTAACCAATAAAGCCATGAATTGTCAATATTTGGCCATCAGGTTTTTCTTTATTTGGACCTGAAGCACATTTGTGTTTTTCAATAGCTAAAGAGCTAAAGGACACCAGCAAGTGATGGTTTGGAGTGGCCTAGTTAAAGTCTGGACTTGGATTTAGATATTTTAACAGTGGAGGACTTTACATGTCCTCCACTGTAAAGTGAAAGACTCAGTAGCAGACATCACTGACAACTTCAGTAGGTTTTTCCTCTCCTATATATGAATTTATGATTAAAATCATCATTTAGTTTTTATTTCTTTGCCTGATATTAAATCGGTTGATCTGAAATGAGCAGCAAGAAGAAATGTGTAGAGGCTGAGAAAATTCTTGGGATGAGTTCCTGGGTATTTTCGTGCTTCTGTAACTTTATTGGGAACTCAGACAAGCTTTTAATTACACAACACGTTTTAATCAATAGCTTTAGATGAGGAAAGCGCAGCTGAACCTGCTGGGATGGATTTACAAAACGCAATAACACCAGGAACACATCCACTCCATACTCTGTCTCTTAAGAGAAGAATTAATTAGGGCTAAGAAAGCATGTTGTTTACTGAATCAATAGTGCATCTGCAGAATAATCACGCTGTAATTATGTGGGAATGGGATGTTATACAACCCAGGAAGAGACAGAATCCGTGAGGAGCTGATTAATATTCCAGTTGGATTCCAGTAAGATGTTGAGTCGAAGCACATCATCATTTCCTTCCTTGCAGTCACGATGGGCCTGGACCAGCGCCGCAGCCGGCTGGCTGGTGACTGGGATCAAAGTGACAGGCTGGAACGGCCTGAAGCCAAGGTGAGCAAGCTGCTCTGATGGAGGCAGAAAACAACGGTGGTTCTGCTGGGAAATCAACTAGAGGAACGAATAAAACCTCACATCAGGTTCTCAGACACTCAGTCTGAGGATCTGTGAGGCTCCAGCCAAGGAATGAGAGACATTATGAGAAGCTTTTCTGTGTTGGAAGTTAAACAATTTTCACCGTATAGTGACCAGAAAAACGATGCATTTAGCTGAAACAGGCAGCATTATTGTGTTTTCAAGTCACACAGTGACATTTTATAGCACAATCAAGTAACTATGTTTCCTTCAGTTGATAAAAAACATGCATATGTCAACTATGACTTAAAAAAATGTGGCTTTGTAATTTAATGCCTCTGTCTCTTTAAAAAGCTCCGGCTCTTTCTGAAGCTCCGCCTCCAGGAAGTCAACACAACATGGCTCCTATTTTAACCCTTTAGCATCATTTTTACCAACATTTCAGTGAGAAGAAACTCCTACAGTGAACCCAGCAGTTCCAACAGATGTTTGCTAATTGCTCCTGGCTAGTCTGAAGGAGCTGAGCGGGGGAGGAGCCATGCCTAAAGAGCGGGGCCAGGTCCACCCAGGCAGCTGAATGGTTGCTATGGAGATTAAAGGACGTCTCAAACATGCATGAAATAGTCAAGGCGACGTTGCTGGTGTGTCTTTGATGAGATGAAAACACTTTAAAAATAAAAATATACTTTTAAGCTATTTAACAAAATCCGGGGAGATTATTCACAAACATATTAAATAAGTTAATAAATTAAGATCTTTTTGGGTTTCTTGCATTTTCTCCACCAGTGAAGCAAAGCAGCAAATTAGCAGTTTCAGTTTGTGACCAAACGTCTGCTGAGGCCAAATCAGCAACAGAGTGAGCAAAAATAAAACATCTGTTCCAAAGAATCACTTCCTGAGTTCAAACTGTACAGAGACAATGTAGTTTGATCCTTATAACTCAGAGATACAGGAAATTAGAACTGCAGTGACTGTTGTAATGTGAATAACACAAACATCATTAGATGACTGAGACCAAGCAGACACACTACAAGCTGAAATATTAATTAATTAAACCAAAAGAATACTGACCAAAACGATACATTATTCTTCTGTCTCAAGTCTCAATGATAATTTCACTGGTTTACATGTAAACGACCAAAAAAACCAAACTCTGGTCCTCCAAACCTCGGCCTGGGTTCGGTTGAAGTGACCTGTGGCTCGCCAAGTAAAACAGAAAGCAGGAAGTGGACTACAGCACAGGGCATTCTGGGTAAATATAACCAAACTAAACATGTTAGCCTAGCGCCATCAGCAGAAATGGCTCCTCGTCTTTATCCTAAAGAGAAATCCTCCAACCGCTAAAATCTCCATCTTGTTTCCATCTGGTGAAGCAGGAAGTTTCTCTCAGTGTCTTCAGAGGTTTTAGAGTCGTTTCCCTCAGTGGGTGTTGGTGCAGCGCCGCCACAGGCCAGGAGGGGAACAGGCTGGCTTTACTCAGAGCTGCTGGAGGTGGAAATAAAACAGACTATCAGGCGGAAACAGCCTTATTAAACTGTGTATGTTTCTGGTTTCGTATGCAGAGAGAGTCTAATGGTTGCTATGGAGACCTGGAGATCTCCAGCTGTGAGCTCTGGAGATGTTTTTAGCCTTTTCTAACATCAAGATTAAAATATCCAGCCTGGAGGCTCCTCTGCCTTGTCATGTTTATATTTATTCAAACTCCTATAAACTCCAAGTAGCCTAAAACAATATTTTGTCCCTGTGTTTGATTTTGCGCCTGTGATAAAGGATGGATTTCACCAGGGGTGTCAACAGATTTGTCTGCGTCTGGTTGCCGTCCACCTGGGCCAGCGGCGCCTCGGGTGAATCTCCATCAGCCATCATCTCCTGTCACCACAAACACTGAGCGGCGCAGACGGCGGCGCCCTGTGGCCTGGAGAGTCACGGCTAAACGCGGCACTTTTCTTCTGGCTGGCATGTCGCCCAGCAGGGGGGCAGCCTGCCGTGTCAACCAGCCATTAATACAAACACTGAGGAGTGTGTGTCTGTGTGTGTCTGTGTGTGAAATGAACCAAACCTTGTGCAATAGTGTGTTTAATTATTAGTTTCCCTCCATTTGAAAGCCACAGAGGCTGCAGCCATCAGCTTCTGAAAGTCATTTTTACTTACAGCAGATGAGTTGAGAGCAGTGGATATGATTAATAACCACACAGACATTTGTTAAATTAACCAGGCGACTGTAGATGTAGATTTAGAAGAAGCAGCTCATTTCCATCCATTTAGGATGAGTAAGAGCCAAACGTCTGTTTCACATGCTGATGATGGCTGCAGAGAAATTTACAGCAGATCCAGGATCTTTTCATCCGATGATGTAACCATGTCAACCCATCACCAGGCTGCTCTGGTGGCCCTGATTGGTCCTCTACCTGCCTTTTCACCTGAGGGAATATGACTCATCAGACCTCCATTAAGGGGCTGTCATATCGCTGTCTGGGTTCGGTTCATCACTGAGCCGCCGCAACAGAATCAGCTCCAGTGTTTGTCACCATGAGGGAGCAGAAACAGGAGCGGCTTTTAGCAGAGATAACCTTAGTGCTGCTGCTTTACTGAGCTGAATATTCCTCTGTGTTTCTTGGCTGCAGCTGACATTATTTTATGTTAATCAACTGAAATGTTTGCCAGATATTAAAACGTAAAAGGCTCTAAATCCCAGCAGCGCCGCTCTGCAGAGTGCATGGTGATGCTAAAGCCTCAGGATGTTTCTGATTGCTGCCACACCTGTTCTCAGTCATCCAACACTCAGAGTGCATTCACACCTGGTCCGTTTGGTCCACTTCAAACAGACCAGAGTTCATCTCCCCGTTAGTCTGGACCTTTTCTCAAAAAATACTCAAACAACCAACCAAACCCAGAACCACGTTCTGAAGCGTCTCGGTCGGCTTCGGGTGAAAATACAGAACGAGCTCCAGCCCAACCAGCCCCAGGACAATAATATTGATTTGGACCTTTTGAGCCACCGTAGCTGGGCATCATGGTAAAACGAGTCCTTCAGTAGCTGCACCGTAAAACCTCTTGTTTTTGATCAAAGGTTTTGCGTTGAGGTGAGCTGGTTTCTCAGCTGCACTGGAATAGATGCATTTTGAGGAACTGCAATGGAAAAACTTTAGCATCATACAAATCATGTCATCGACAACCAGATGTTTCTACTGGAGGAAACCATGAAGATGACGACAGGAAGTGGTGATGATGATTGTTTCTGTTTTTCAAGGTGCAGCTGGTTCCTCCATCTCACGTTCATAGAAAGTTGCATCATTCCAACATGTTGAATCGTTCGCTGTTCTGGAAAAGAGCTGCTTCCAAGTAGGCGGGGCTTGTCACTCCATCACCTGGATCAGACGCCGACGTCTCCTCTGATTGGCTGATGAGTGTTAGCACCATGGCTGAATTCTGAATATATCTGCTTTAACTGTTTACGTCCCTCACTGATGTTTGATGATTGTGTTTCTCAAATCCATGTAGAAACGTAGAGGATCAGTTTAGGGACGTCAGTAAAACTCAGTCTTATCAAGCTGATATGGTACAAATTGTCAAAGGTTCCCGTTCTGCTTCAGGACAGAGCAAAGTGATTGGTCCATGTCTAAGAGAGAAACGGATCTCAGCAGAAAAGGGCCAGAAGCCCGTCTGCTTCGTTACAGAACCACTCAGTTTGCTGCTTCCTCCTGTCTGCTTTATCAACCCTGGAGTTGAAATGACCACCACATGACCAAAGTACATAAACACTGAATAGATTTGATTTATGATGACTCACATCAATAAAAAACTTTAGGCGCTGGTCATTTGGATCTTTAACACAAACAATACGATCCAAGAAGCAGCTGGGAGCCACTTTGAGTTTATAATTTGCTTCAAACAGGCCAGCATGGGTTTAAAATGGGTTTGTTTTCTCACTTCCTGCATTAGTCTGGAGCCACATCTGACTGATCTGAACCTGCAGGACCCAGGATGAACCTCTGAGGAACTCCACAGATAAGTGGAGCTGCAGCAGAAGGATCTGGACGCAGACAGCTGAGAGTGAAACATGAACCTGTGGGATATCTGGGCCTGCAGAGCAGGAACAGGAAGTAGAAGATGAAGGTAGAAGAGCCGGTTTGCTCCAGCTGTAAATGCCAAACCAGCAGACTGTGGAAGGACAGCAGCAGTTTCAGCCTCTGATCTACAACCAGCACCGTTTCCATCCCAGAGACTTTAGATCCGACGGTTTACTCCACTTCGATCCCAGCTGAAAGCATTTGTTTTATTTATGCTGCTTCCTGAATCAGAACACAGGAAGAAAGGTTTCTGACAAGGCTTTAATCTGAAGGAAAAGAGGAAATAATCCACATAAAAACTCAAACCACCAGAATCATGGCAGCTTCAGCGTTATGTGAATTATTAAGCGTATTTAATTTGTAGGTTAGAAACTGTGTGTTCATGCAGGTCTCAGCTGCACCACACAATGAAAAACCTTCACTGTTTCCATTTGCTTTGCAGGATGTAGAGAAGTCCAGCACCGCTGCTGTCCAAGCTGCAAAAACATCAGAATCTAATACTCTGGTTAAGTTTGACTGAACCAACTGAAAGGGAATTAAATGCTGCATAATTCTATAATATCTATTTTTAATGTGCTAGAAGGTTATTAAAGCTTAAGAATGATATAAAAACCCCAGTTTGTCACAGGATCAGATGAAACGTTTTCTCCTCTATTTAAAGCAGGTTGGATTTGCTCCATTGTTCAGGCGCCTTTGTGTCAGAATATTATGCAAATCCTCCTCAGTCTGAGCTCCGGCTGCTCAGCACTGACTGGACTCAGGAAGATGATAAACTCTCAAAATCAGTAAGAAATTCATGCCATTCTTTTTACAACACATTTATCTAAACAATAACTGCACATAAATAACTTAACCCAACGAGCAAAATAATAATAAAAGACAACGACCCAGATTTAAAAAACTCAATGTTACTCAGATATCTGCCTTTGCTGGCTAACAGGAACCATTTTGCAGATCTGAACACGTTTCTGTCATGAGTGGCAGTGATGGATGTGTCTGAAGAACTAAACGGACCTGCAGCCAGTCGGACTCCCAGCATTAAACTGGCCTCCCCTGTGGAGAACATATTGGATCTCAACAGGAGCTTCTGACTAAATAAAGTCTAAATGAATAATTAACGTCTGCAGAAACAAAGACGAGGTTCTGCGTGTTGCTTCTGAATGTGACAGAGCTGAAATGGATGAGTTTATCCATTCAGATCAGATTCACAGGTTCTTCTTCTCTACTGGACAGAAAAAAAGGGAAATATCTGAAACCTGAAGACAGAAAAACGTTTCAGCGACTCTGAAAACAGATTAGAAGTGATCAGATCTAAAAGTGACAGAAATACCACTGTACAGAATTCATTCCTGATAGTCACACACACACACACACACACACACACACACACACACACACACACACACACACACACACACACACACACACA
>CAEGAF010147528.1:0-11849 GCA_903067075.1 Micropoecilia bifurca
TCAGAACTAGCAGTAACCAGCTAGCCGCCATGCTAACAGGAAATTTTCATTCAGTAACTCTGGATTGTTTATTGTAAGAGATCCTGTATTTCCCTTTGAATATTAAGTTTTATACTTGAACTTTTTGTCAATGTTGAGAGGTTTTATTTTGTCTCTTTGCATTATTTAGCCTCTTCAGAGCCTCATATGTTATCAGTCTGTTAAAGATAATATTATTGATAGCAAAACAATTTGCACAATGTCTGTTTTGTTTAGTTTTCTTCTTGGAAAAAGTTATTAAAAACAAGTTTTTGTCTAAATTAAGGTGAATTCATGGTTCCTTTTTCCAGATAATGTAACGGTAGTGTTAAGATAACAAATAAATAAATAATAATTATGTGATCGGTATCGGTGATCTGTATCGGCGATCGGCCTCAGAGGTGATCGGTATCGGTATCGGCAGAAAAAAACCTGATCGGCACATCCGTAGTAGACACCTATCACTGTAAAAGTATTTGAGGACACATTCTGAACACATTCAAAAAGGTTACAAAAAATCAAAAAACTGCAAATATGACCTCTTGAATCTATTACCACTTTGCTGTATTTTCTTTCCAATTAGCTTTTTTTCTAAATTATTTTAAATTAATTAAATGCAAATTTAAAATAATTTTGTGTTTTACTTTGTCCACAGCTATTCCTTATACGTAAAGGCAGCTTCAAAACCTGTCCTCACATTCTCTCAGCACTGCAAACACATTGATGTCTACTAACAGATGGGATTATTTTCAGTTTTAAAAAGCTCTGAACACATTCAAAAAGTGTGTTCTTTGATTGTGTTTTAAGTGTTTAGATGTGAGGCCCGGACAGCAGATCATAGGCCTGAATGTTATTATTCTTTGGCACAAGAATCCTCCTCTCCTTTTGCCTGCGACTGGATTGCATACGTGGTCAAATCTGTTTCCCAGTTCACATTCCATTCTCCTGAGAGGAAGGTGCAGCATGAAAATGAATGTTTGCAGAAGGAAGCAACAGTCAAAAGAAAACAAAGGCTGACATTACAAAGTAAGTGCAGCATTCAAAAGAAATAAACTATATTTAGTCTCTTTTCTCTCTGCAGCCAAAGCAGAAAAAAAAATCGCCTCATATCTTTCTGCTCATTTACCAGTTGTGGTAGCAAAAGCTTTTACATCTAGAAACTGGAGGAAGTGCTGTATGGTTCAAACATTAAAGCCACATGTTGAAAAAAGTGCTGCCCATAGATTTTCCTGATATTATTCAGTTTAGTATTCTCATTGGATGAATGAATCAACTGACAGACAGATTCAGGGGACCAGACTCTGTATTTACACATTCAGAAGAAAAATGCTTTGCATGAGACAAAAACAAAATGATTTTTGTATGAATTTTAACAAAGCAATGGTGTTCTGTCTGGAGTGGGATTCTTCCCAAACATAGGATATACAAATAATAAAAAGAAAAACATAACGTGGTTATATTCAGAACTAACGTGGAAATCAACATAAATGCATGGAAAGTAAATGACAGAAACTGCATTTTCATTACAAATGTTGACAAATCTTTGTCTATACACTTTTAATGTAGAAAAAAACACTGTTCCGCAATAAGTGTGTTTCCACTGAATAAGAAACAAAAATAAAATCACCCATGAATAAACCAGTTCACATGACAAGTCACTGAAAAGTTGTGGCACCGATGGATGTAAACAGTTACACAAAATATATTCAGAATTCAGCCTTAGTGCTAGCACTCGTCATCTATTAGCCAATCAGAAGTTGATGTCTTTTCAGGTGTTACAGCGACAAAAACTGCTTGGAAGAGACGATGGATGTGGTGTTTTGAGGAAAGCGCCACATACGACTACGTTTGTAATCTGTGCTGTACAGGTGTACACACACACACCTAACTCTCTTTAGGTGTGTGTGTGCGTGTAGGTGTGTGTGTGCGTTTGCATGTGTGTGTGCATTGTTGTGTGTCCTGTCTTTCTGTGTTGCCCTGCGATGGACTGGTGACCTGCCCAGGGTGACTCCACCTCTTACCCACTGACAGCTGGAGAAAGGCACCAGCAAATCTCCTGACCCCAGTGGGATAAGGGTGTAGGAAAATGGATGGATGGATGGATGGATGGATGGATGGATGGATGGATGGATGCAGGAATTAGAACACATTAAATTCAATGGCGCCTAACAGACCACAGTCTGTAATTTTTGTGAAGCACTTTGGACAGCTAAGGTTGTTGAAAATATATTTAAAATAAACTTTAATTCACTGCTAATTCCAGCACAATGACTGGTAAATTATTGACTAACAGGTAGTTTCATGACTCATTATTAGCAAGCCCCACTGGTTTAACCCCATTTTCTATAACTGTCAAATGTAAACATTTTCCACCTCAAGTTTTATTTTATTTATTTATTTCTGCTTTATGAGTTTTGCTCTTTTTCCAGAGTGATGAACAAATGTCTATATTTACACTGTTCTACCTTCTGTTGACTCTGGAGATATGAGACTGTGTTTGGACACAGGCTCTGAAGGGGTGGAGAAACAGCCAGACACTATAAAGGAAACAGCTATTAGTGCTAAAGTTTCTCACCACAACCCTATAAAAGACAGTCTATAAACACTGCTGCAATTTCAGCTTCTTACTAATCAAACGGTTTATTTTCTTCTAACAGGGCAATCTGTAATTTCTGTCTCTGCTGCCATTGGAAACTTTAGACTCCTACAGAATGGGACCATAACAGGAAAACTGTTTCTCTGTTGTCATCGGTGGCCATGCTAACTAGCCTTAGCATTAACAGAAGTCTACTCTGTGGTGGCAAACTAGCTGTAGCTATCTCGTATTATACCGTCAAAACATAGTGATAATTCTGACAGATACATAAAAACCATTTTTGTTTTATAAAAGTTATGTACTGGAGCTCTAACGCAACTAATGCTAAACTAATGACATTTTTTTGTAAATCTCATTCGATATTATTATCGCTTTAGTTCTTATGTCATTTCCTTCTTTCATTTTCTATTGAAGCAGAAGCTGTCTTAGGCACTAGACTTTAAATCATAAACCATATTGTGATTATTATTGAAAGCTTTTAGTACAGAAGAAATATATTGCCATAATAGTTTTGTTATTCTATTGGCTGTGCTTCCCATTCTCTGTGCTTCCTAAGACAGTCTAATAAAACATGAAAAGACATGATATTAGCAAGTATCCAAGTGCATATTGTTTTGTGAAACTATAAGTTAAGCACAACATGTAAGGACGTTTGTGTTTGGTTATCATGTGTCCTCACACAGCCTCCTCAGTGTGGCCACCTGTTCGCAAGTAAACTCGTTTTTTATTGTGTGGCCAACGACAGAGCAAATGTAATGACTGGTTGCAGAATCTCCCCTTCAAAAGCTTTATTGTCCCAATGAGAGAGAGCAGCCCACAACATCACACTGCCTCTACCAAACATTATTTGGGAGGGAGGATGCAGCATGTTACTCATTGGAGCAATGGCATGCTGCTGTATAAGATTTATTGTCATTTCTTTATTTTGGATAAATCCTTTGTCTATTTGCTGATTTGATTCATTTTTTGAAAATGTTTTAGGGAGTGTGAGCAAAAACGTTCACAGAGAAAAAGTTTGTGCAGCCTCAACATAATCAGTTTCTATTGCTATTTAGATGTTTCCCATATAAAGAAGACCCATGCCCTCCTTTTAAATCCTAGTTGATCTCCTGTGCAGCTACATCTGGCCTGACAGCCGAGAGCCAGCCTGTCTCTAGCCAGTGTGTGACTAGAGGCTTAAATTGGTCCCATCTGGGAGACGAAGACGGCCGCTACAAACAAACCTCACCTGTTATTTTCAGGAGTTATGGAGATGTGTGTCTATGTGGGATGAGTGTAGCTGCCCACTAATTTACTGTGTCTTTCACTGACAGACACCAATGAACTCTAACAACACAATCCCCAGCAGTCCCTGGTGTGTAACACACACAACCAGAATTCTGGCAGGAGATGGAAAAAAAAAGATTCCAAACAATCGGCAAAAAAAAAAAAAAAAAGATCTAAAAAAATTAGGAGTCTTCCACTCTGGTCTGAGAGATTTATTTTTTTCTACTCGATTATGGGGTTTTTGTTACCACAACAACAAAACCAAAATGGGGGAAATAGAGAGGAGCAGTCTGAGAGTTTCCCCTCTTGGTTTCCATGTGGCACTTGAATCACTCTCCGCCGGCTCTGCTCTGCATATGGAACCAATTTGAAATGTGAACCTTCAGAGACTTCTTAAAATGTGGATGAAACGTTGTTTAGGTGTGCAAACCCAACTCTATTCAAAACTTAACTCTTTGCAAACAACTTTTCAGAATGAAAGTGTCACACAGTGACTGACTAGAGTTCTGGGGAAAAAAACAAAAAACAAGCCGGTCACAGCTCTATTTGTTTGCAATAACCTGCTTTTTTTTTCTAGATGCGATGCTGTTGCCCGGCAACTTTATGCTTTTATTTTTTCATTCAAGGAAGGCTGATGAGCATAGTTACATAATCTCCATATTCAATTTTCCAAATAGGAAAACAGCTTGTCATACATTGTGTCCTAAAAATCAAGAGCTCATTATGAATCAGGGGAAACAAACATGAAAAATCACTAATGCAAAATGATTCTTCTCATTTCCTCTTGTCAGTTTTCAGTAGCCATAAATTCTCTGAGCCTGTTAAACATTCAATCTCCTTTCAGTGTCAAAAGTTACGTCACATAATCATGACATTGACAGGCAAAAATATTGCTTGAAAATATAATTGTGAATTTAAATTTCACAAGTATAAATGATGACTTAAATTTATACTTATGACTTTAGATCATCAACTTTCTATAATAATGGGCTAAGTATTTTTTTTTCTTTTTCTTTCCAAAAGATGATTTAGGCAAAAAAATAAAATAAAAATAAAATAAAATAAAACTTGGCAAAATAAAATGACATACAATTAGATTAGGGAGGAGATTACATCACACATTGTTATTGTAACTTTTAAATGATAGATTTGTAAATTACTTGCTCACTTGGAACATTTTGAATAGACGAATAACTGACTTTGAATAGATGAGACAGAGAAGGTGTAACTTTGCTCTGAGCCTAAGCCCAAATCATGAAATCAGGGAAAGGTTCTGACAGAGGCTGACTCTAAATAAAGAGTCTTACCATGTTTGCTGTCCCTGATCGGAAGCATTCCTTTCCAGAGGAGAGCTGACTTATCCCAGACCCGTCCCAGGAGCCGAAGGGTATCCCGGCTCTCCGTGAAGCGGCCGGCCGCTGATCCTCTGAGGATGAAGCACAGCAGCGTCTCTTCCAGCAGGAAAGTGGCTGGATAATCACAGCACCTGATCTGCTAGCCGCTCCGGCAGAGAGCGTCATGCAGCCACAGGTTGCAGACAGGAACCATGGCTCTCTGCTCCCTGGGGATCATCGCGCTGAAAAGCGTCTTCCGAGCAGGATTTGAGAGTAAAAGGCAGAGTGTGTGTGTGTGAGGAGGAGCACGGCTGAAATCTGATCACACTCTGCCCCTCTCTCTGCCTCCTGAAGCTTCTCCCAGTCCACAGCAGCAGCGCTGCAGCCGGCAGGTGAGCAGTAGGAGACAAACTCAACCAGTTCCCATCAGTCAGAGCCTTTCTGCTTCTGACGGTGATGATTAATGACAGCAGTGAATAACAATAGAACATCATCCCTTCTGCTTCTGTCTTTGTAGTTATTAGTTCGCTGAGTTGCTAAACTTCCTAAATGTTCCTTAGGTTAAAGTTCGGCTGCGTGGTTCTGGTTCCAAAAAAAGGAAGAAAATAAGAAATAACATTATGTTTCTTACTCCAGCTAAAATCTTTCACAACATTCCTGACACTTTAAAATAAGTGACCCCAAATGCAGCAACAAACGTTTTTTTAAGTATTGCAGAAAATATATAAGATTTGAGATCACAATTCTGCTTTTGGCAATGTTTAAAGGGCAGTAGAGCCAAATATGAGTATTTTGGGTTTGGTCACTATATGGGGCTGTGGCCTCCAGTATTATCAGCCAGGAGGTGACAGGTAGTTGACAGGTTTTGAACCCGGAAGGGCATATATGTTCTTGACTGCTGTGTCGGAGTCATTGTTAACACTATTGCTGGAATAATTTGATTTTGTTCACAAATGGCTTCATCTGACTGGAATAAATTCGGAATTTGAACAACAAAAGAAGATCTCTGAGATTGACTTTACATGCAATCAACAGGAACAACGTTAGCCGCTCAGCGCATCATAACAAAGCAGCAACGGATCTATGTTTAACTAGTGCAGTATTAAACTGGCTAGTATAGGCAGTATTATGTAAAGCTGAATTTTTTAAAATGTATGTCCTGTTATGTTATTCCATCATCAAAAACATGCGTAATGTAATACGTAACATATGTATCTGTAATGTTGCTTTGATTCTTTCATCCATGTTTGATAAATTATTTAAACTCCCATGGCAACCAGCTGTTCAAAATGCCTGGGTGGACATAGCCCTGCCTTCCAGATGCAGCTCCACCTTGATTCCAATATTCCGCCTCACAGAGAAACCCTACCCAGTGATTGCATTCAACTCCTTCAGACTAGCTAGCAGCAATTAGCAAACACCTGGTGGAACTGTACATCTGCTGAAAACATCATAGGAACTACTTCTCAGTGCAAAAATAATAAAAGAGGAGTCATGTTGTGATGACATCCTGAGTTTCAGAAAGAGCAAGAGTTTCTTAAAGAAACAGAGACCCAATTTCAAGGTGTTATGTTTCAAAATCAACTTCGTTTTAACAGCTTCCTTTTAAGTTATATTTAATCATTTTATAACATCTGAAGGTAATATAGTTACTTGATAATGCTATAAAATGGCAAATGATTGGAGGATCACTATAACCTCTGATTAAAAAGACAAAGCAGGAGAGACTTAAATCCTTTTTGACCTAAAAAGTAAAATGTTCAGAGTTCCAACGAACAATGAAAGGCAGAGCTATTTAACTACCAACCACAGACTTCCATAGCGTCTCCTTTTGTAACATGAGGTCTAACATACTGCCACCTACAGGTTTGTTGGTGATAGTGAAAAGTACGGTGGGGAAATACATCAGTAAGGCCAACAGATGGCAGCATAGAGTTATAGTTTTTTCTTTTTAGGCAGTAATCTTAATTAATATCGTTTATGCACGTTTAAAGACAAATACATTTATCATCTCTAAAGCCTTGCAAATATCAACAAAGATCAAGAAAACAAGCAGCAAGCTCTCAGCCATGACATGTTGTAATTAGCTGATAATCAGCTGGGTTTGGAATATATAACAAATTAGTTTTTATTGCATTCATTTGTCTTAATGGTTTAATGATTCATTTGTGAAATTGAGAAGAGAAAGCTGATAAGTTGCTTCGTTGTCATGGTGAAGTTGGCCTGCTGCAGAGTGGAGTCAGACATGAACACTTTCAGGCAGGTCAGTGTTATCTGCGGAAGGATGTGCAGGTGAAAATAACTTTGTATTTGCAATGAAGGTTAAGCATTTAGTTTTATTTTGGACAGTGATTATTGGTTTTTAGCTAAACTGCTGCCTATAACAAACTGGCAGTTAATAAATTAGTATGCTTTCAATAGGTTAGAATATTATTAAAAAGTTCCTAAAATAAATTTATTTTAGGAACTTTATCACCAACTGAAACACAAAAAATATTTCTAATTATTAATTACACATAGATGGATGTTGTAGAGCCTTTATTTATATTAATTATGATATTTTTCACTGACAGCTAATAAAAACATAATTAAGATGAGAGTATTACATCAGACCAATACAAAAAATAAATTTTACAACAGAAATGTTTACTTAATGAAAAATATGAACATATAATACCCATATAAAGGTTATCATTTTTTAAAATTATCTTAATTCTGATTAACCAGTTTCATTCAAATTCATATTCAGTTTTTATGACTGTAAAAGGTTTTTTTAAACCTGTTTTTTTATTTGTTTGTTTTTTTGCATGTTGCTTGGTGTGCCTGCATGTATTGAAGACTCAGCGCCTGCAGGTGGCGATAGTTGTTCATTTTGAAAAGTAGCATACTTTTCAGCATGAAGCCAGTAACGTGAAAGATTCAGTGCAATCTGCTGACATTAATACCATGTTGTATTAGGACTGTTGTCAATAGGAACAAAATAATTTGTTCTAGAAAATGTCTGACTTCTTTTCTGGCAAAATGTCAATTTTTCAAACTCAGAAATGTCCTTGTTTTTTCTATAAAATTGCTGAGATTAAGCTCAAAATTTCTTTCTATCATCAATGGCCCATCGTACATCAAGCCTAAAAATACAAAATAGGTTTATATCAATTACAAGAAATTTGGACAAAACCCCAAAGAATAACTTAGAATTGAAAAGATAACAAGCAGGAGTTGACTTTATTTTTCAGAATTCCAGCTTTACTGGGAAGTCAACAACTGTGGTTCCACTGAAAGACGTGATAAAAGTTTCCATATGATGAACAGCAGAAAGCTCTGTAGACAGATCATCTGAACCCTGACTTCTGACTGGTTCTAAAAATCCTGTTGTTACTGATGTTCAGCGTTAAATCCTACTGCACAATCAGCCACTTCATCAGACCGAGCTGACCTCTGCTCCCTCAACCTGACCTCAGAGGCCACGCCAGGCCCACTGCTCACACCCTGTGACATTTCAGCTGAATAAAAGATGTGCTAAACAAGAAACTGTGTGTGTGATGCACAAAGACAGGGACTTTGGGTAAGCCCGGGGCAGCTGTTAAAAACTGACTAAACGCTGATGAATGCACAGCTAATGTGTACCGCGTTACTTTGGAATGATTTTACTCTGCTACACAGTATCTATTAAAAGTATTTCCGCCTTTTTTCTGCTTTCATAAATCAATCCTTGGCAACAAATGTGGCATTTTTTCATAAAATCAAAACAAAACAATAAAGTCTAATTTCTACAAAATAATGACAACTAAAAATATTTAACGTAAAATAAGTGATTGCATAAATATTCACCTCCTTCAGCACAGAGCTCCTGATGGACCAGAGTATGGACCCTCCAGAACCCTCCAGAACCAGCGGGACTTAAACTACAGTCAAGTCACTATAGAACCACTCACTGCACTCAGCTGATCTCCATTTCACTCATTGCCAGACTATGATCAGGGTTAGGGTTTTATAAATTGTGTATATTTTTGACGTCAGAGGAGTTTTGTCTCATCTTTTTTGTCAGAAGAGCCACATTTTGTTGATCATTTTGTAAAAACAAGAAACAGAGTTAAACATTCTAAGAGGTGATTAGGTACTGTACAAATCTCCACTGATACATAAAGTTCACATTTTCTGATAGAGACCAGGGTCTTACTGGTCTTCTACATATAACATTTTCTGCACATTCCTACAGTGATTCATGAATATCATGTGGCAAGATCTACTGCTGCCCAAAGTCAGTTTTATGAAACTACTGAAACTCAACACAGTATGCCTCTGAAGACTCACCATGGTAATAAATCTCAGTCAGACAGTACACCCTGCAATGAGACAAGGTGAGGAGACACACACACACATCAACCTAAACACCGCCTTCAGATTTGTAGATATTTTTAATACACAAGGTCATATTAGGTCATAACATGGATGTTGGTGTTCTGGTTTTGGGCCACTATGCAGAGCCAACAGAAATTCCTGTAAAGGAAGACAAAGGCCAGGACTGCTCTGCTTTGTGGTGGTTTGTCGTTTTGCTTGGCTGCAGGGAAGATTAAGCAGAAATTCAGGGAAACCCGTCAAGACTAATTACCACATCTGTGGATGATTCCTCCTTATTTATCCACAGCAGTGAGGTCAAACATAGCAGGAGACACCAAGAACAGATATGCAGGAAAACAGAAATAATACAAATACTGCACTAGATGAAGCATTACTCATAGAAATCCAAGTTTGTAATATTTAATTAATATACTCTGTTAGAAAACATTTTTTTCTCCTAAAACCTTTCTTGGATGATAAATAGCAGAGATGAACTGATAATTTCACAAAAATGTAGTGGACAAAAGTGTAATGGATAATTTAGTGAGAAGATTATATTTATCTAAATAAAATTAGAATAAAAACCTGACCTGATTGAAAATATAGATGGCATTTCTGGATTCCTAATTTAGTTAAAAAACAGACAGCTACCAAAAAATATTTTTTGTGACCCAGTGTTATTTCAGCACTCTCAACATCTGTGTATAGAGTGTTGAATTTCCATGTTCAGGTCATTAAATATATCTAAGCAGATATATTGTTTGAAAATAAACTAAAAAATAACAATGCTATTAAAACATTTATTTGAAAAAATAAATGCTTTTCTACACTTAAATAGTGAAAGGGAGGCCAAAGGCATAAAGGCATTTGGTACAAAAAATATTGAAGTTAAACATTCTTTTATAGTATACGAAAGTCTAAAAAAATATTCTAATTATATGGAATAACTGTCAATCTGCAAAAATCTATTTGAAATTCTATCCCTAATGGCTTGTCAGTATATATTTAGAAATAAAGGGATAAATTGGTTTCAGTTATAGCGGCTTAATTCTGCAGAAATATTAGGGGAAGCAGATGCCTGTACTCTTTATATCTGACAATGTGATGTCCTGCTGTCCCATTATACAAACTGTCTTTCATTGATAGATTAAAAACATACATTAGGCCTCATTAATCTCGGCTGTTTGAAGCTGTGTAGATGCTTGGTGCCTCCACTCCAGCTGTGCAGCAACACTGATCTCAGTGTTGGTCTCTTCAGTTGTTCTCTGGCTAACAGATGCTGCTGTGCTGATCAGAAGAAGTCGTTTTCTTTTCTTTCTTTTTTTCTTTCTTTTTTTTATATTTTGGCATGACCTTGAGACTGCTTCAACCTTCCCATATTTGTTGCTTTTTCCATTCTGTAAAAACATGTCATCTTTCTGCCATGAAGAAGAAACAGCCCATTTCTCTGCACGGTGTGGAATCCTTTCTGTTCTCTAGTGCATTTTAAAATGTAATTAAAGCTGGAAACTGGGCTCGCTTCTCCAGAAATGTATTTTCGCCATGATTGGAAAGTGCTTTTGGATCGAGGTTTCCCTCACTGGTTTCCTCTTCTTTATTTCCACTCTCTTCCCAAAGTCCAGACTCTGACCCGAGGGCCCAGCATAGTTTTTATACAGAAATGAGATGTTCACTTAAAATAAAAAAACATAAACATAATGGAACCAATTTTACTGTTAATCTTGTTATTCCATGTATCATAGAATCGATGTGAAGCGTAAGAGCTTCCAGTCTACACTACTATTATTACTACAGATGCACCGATCCGATGTTAATATCTGAATCGCTCTCTAAACTGAAAAAAAATTGTAAATGGTGACAATGTGTCCAATCCATAAGGGCGGATCTATTCAGTCTAATTCTATGCTTTGTGCTCTGAGTCATGCCATCTTTATGTATTTGACAATATATTTAGAATTGCTAATTGCACTTTCTGAACCATTTGAAAAGTTTGTTGTTTTTTCTACATGTTTGACCAGAATAGTCAATGTTTTGTTTATGTCAGATTCAATTTTATTGACATTTACTCTACATCGGTTGTTTTACTCCTGATTGCACTGACTGAACAGATTAAATTTATATTGTTTACACATGTTTGACCAAGCTTGTGAAGCTATTGGTGTATTTAAATGTGCTGTACTGGTGTAGAGTTATCACTAAATTTGTAACTCAGTACACCGGTATATGTGTTTAAAAAGACATGTCTTAAGTCAATTCAGCTGATCAGTATCAGTCAATACTAAACTTCAGATATTAAT
>CAEGAF010147541.1:0-30757 GCA_903067075.1 Micropoecilia bifurca
ATTTTGCATCCACCATATGCTGCACTATGCTCTCCTCCACAGTTACAGCATTTGACTTTAGCTTCTTTTTCACATTTTCCATATTCATGTTGTCCTCCACATCTTGCACACCTGGGTTTTCCTTTACAATCCTTTGCAATGTGTCCCATTCTTTGACAAGCAAAGCATCTGAGGGGTTTTGGGATGTATTCTCTGACTCTGTAATTCAAATATCCTAGTTGAATATTTTCTGGCATGATATTTTCAAATTGCAGAATTACTGCCATTGTATCTTTAAGTTCTCCATCTCTTTTACTTTTAATCCTGGTGGCATCTGTTATCTTTCCTCCTTTGATTTCTTTTTTCAACTCCTCCATTGATATTTCTGTTGGAACTCCTGATATTACTCCCCTCAGCCTTGCTAAGAACCCTGGAATATATGCTTTGATTCTTTCCCCCATCAAGTTTTTCATTCTGATTATCTTTTGTTGTTGGGTTTCACTGCTAGCATAGATTAGCACTCTTCTGTTACTCATGATTCTAGCCGTTTTAATTTTTCCTATCTCTTCCTCTATTGCTCTAGTCAGCTTTATTGGGTGGATAAATCCTCCTTCTTGCTTAAATTCCACTATTACCTTAAATTCCACTTCTCTATTAAAGTCATTCTTTTCTCTTGAACTCGCTCTGTCGTTAGTTTTTGTCTTTTTGTTGGCTTCTTCTCTGGCTTCACTTTCTTCCGACCAACTTCTTGCCCTTTCTTGTCTCTTCCTAAGTGCTCTTTTCATTCGTGCTGATCTTGATATCATCCATTCCATTTCATTACCACTATTCCCTCCCGATGTAGAAGCCATGTTGCTACAGTCAATGTACAGTTTATGCAATCCGCCAAATCACTCCTACCGTCTTCGTTTGTTTGTTTGTTGCTTCACCGACACACCCCTCTCAGCCCGCGGCTGCAGCCCTTTGCCTGGAGCCTCTAACAAGCCTTCAAATAATACCTGCATTTATACCGAGATTAAATTGAGCACAGGTGGAATCAGTTTACTAATTGGGGTTCATTTAGGTGCAACAGACTAAATGGGGCTGAACACAAACTATTTCCTTACTTTTGTTGGTCGACCGCATAAAATCCCAACAAAGTACATTGGAGTTTGTAACGCGACAAAATGTTTTGCGAGACTGCTATGGCCTGGTGCAGTTTCAAAGCTAAAATCGCCTAACTAATCAGTTTCCTATGTGTGTTTGTCTATGTGCTCTCTTGCAGGTAAAAAGCAGGACTTGTGGTATGTGGTGGATTTGCTAACAGGTGAAAAACAGCAGACGTTGACGTCGTCCTTTGCTGAAATGCTCTGTCCGTCTTCATCCCTTCTATATCTGGGACGAACGGGTAAAAAGGAAACTAGCTCAGCTGTTTTTGTTTATTCTAACCAGAATCTATGACACTCAAGATTTAATCTAGTTTACCAGAAGGCTTCATTTTTTTATTTTCTTTTGGCTGGACTGTTTATATAGTCATTGCTCATTAGTGCAGCCAATTTATTTGACTTCCAAACAAGACAACTACCTCTCTAATAATTAGCTCCTTAAATTTTAAGGGGCTAGGAGTGTTTGCAAGTTGAAAGCTCACATTAGCTTTTGATTGGCCATTGTTAAGTAAATTTCACACCATTCAGCTTTACAGTTTTACAATAAATCTGACGCTGAAACCCGGGAGTGTGTGCTGCTTACGTAGTCCTGCATGTTTCTGTCTTTGTTAGAGTACACCATCACCATGTACGACACAAAGAACAGAGAGCTGCGCTGGAATGCCACCTATTCTGACTATGCCTCCACCCTCCCTGATGATGATATGAAATACAGTACGTTTCCTACTCGAAACGTACTGTGGAGAGTTAAGCTCGTTGTTGGCTTAACTCTCCATTACACTGGACATGCTAATGCTAATTGCATCTCGTTATTCCCTCCACAGAAACAGCTCATTTCGTCTCAAACGGCGACGGCCTCGTGGTAACCGTGGACAGCGAGACGGGAGACGTTCAGTGGGTGCAGAACTACAATTCTCCGGTGGTGGCGATGTACATCTGGCAGCGGGAGGGTCTTCGCAAAGTTCCCCACACCAACGTCGCCGTGGAAACCCTGCGCTACCTCACTTTCATGTCCGGAGAAGTTGGACGGATAACCCAGTGGAAATATCCGTTTCCAAAGGAGAAGAAACCCAAAAATAAATTCATGTAAGCAATTCTTTTGCTTAATTTGCCTTAGATTTTTTTTGACATTTTATCTTCTGTATTTAGTTCCATTTTACATATATGTTCAGAGATAAATAAATAAAGCTATGTAATGTAGCTAAAAAGCTGGTCAGTCAATCTTGTATTAATTAAATTGACGGAAAGTTAAGTGGAAGGAAAATGCCTGGTTGGAAAAAAATCACATCTTTGGAGGCCTCTTTTCAAAATAAAATAAATCTTATTTTTTAAAGCTCCAAAAGCCTGGAGGGAAAAGCTGAAAAGTAAAACCTGGACTCGTTGGTCTTTTCTGAATTGTTTTAGCCTTGTCATTTGGCTTGACAAGATTTTATCTATGTCACTGCGCAGTTTATTGTCAAACATGTGGAAATGTTTTTTGGCCGCGAAGTAACTGACGGTTTTTATTTCTGTCCTTTTCAGGGCCACTTTATATGTGGGCAAATACTCCACTAGCCTGTATGCATCACCGTCTCTGGTGCATGATGGAGTCACAGTGGTGGTGAGCAGCACAATCTGTATATTAAATCAAGTGCAACATTGATCACGTCAACATGTCCATGATTTAGATATATATTTGCTTTAAGTTTTATTTCTGTCAAGGTTTTTATTGTTTCTTAGTTGATAAACCTTGAAGACTTGATTATTTGAAGTAGGAACCCGCTATTTCTACAGACTTCGTTCTTATAGAAGCTCATGAGGCGTCTGATAACAGGAAGTGTGTGTTTGTCTTTAGCCTCGTGGAAGCACCTTCCCCCTGCTGGAAGGCCCCGATAGCCAGGAGACAGAGAAGGACAAGGAGTGTGTCATCACTCCCAGCACAAGTGTGAAATTCAACGCTGGCCTCCGAGAGCGAAACCGGATCAACTTTATGAGGAACTATCTCCTTCTCATAGGTGCTGCACAAAACAAATCACAGCCATTAGAATCTTTAGTTGCTTATCTTGGAGCTGGGAGAAGAAAGAGAGATTTGGTATCATTTTATAATGGTTTAAAAATCCACTTTCCTAAACAAGTTTTGATGTCAGCACTCTTAACCAAAGACAACACACTTCCTCAGAACTTAGAAATGTTTGTGGACTGCCATCTACTGGGTGACTGGTGGAACTGCAGAAATGTTTTTGTTTCGTTAATATTGGCCTGAACAGAAGTGGAAGGTTTCGGCAATAATTTGTCCTGTACCAATGCTTGTTTAGTCTGTTTTTAAAATCTCAAATAAAAAGTCTGTCTTCCACTTTTCAGCTGCCTTCATGGTATTTTGCTGGCTGTATCCATGGTGTTGACTTTTATTAGCATGGGACAATTAAAGCATAACTATGTGTTTGAAATATGGAAAGTAGCTGTTTTATCTCATTTTATCTTAACTACAGCTGAAGAAAACAAGTTTTGTTTAATGTGTGCTTAAAGACTATTTTATGAAAGCATTCTCATAAGAATATTCTAATGTTAACAGCACCAGTATAACCCAGTGTGGTGAGAGGTGGAGTCTCCACTCCCTAAACTGTTTTTTTTCTTTCTTTTAATTCATTATTGGGGTTGAAATGAATCTGTTTCTGTTGGTGTTTTGGATACTTTAGACTTGAATTTCTTTGTTTGTGAAGCTTTTTTCCGTATCACTTTTCAGGTCACCATGAAACACCCCCTGAGGCTCACACCAAGATCCTGGAAACATTCCCTGAAAACTTCCCTCGTAACCACGGCAACGTCATCCCACCTACTACGGATAAGAAAGGAGAGGAGGTCTGGGTCATTTGGCATGTGATGGAAATATCCTGACTCTCCATGCTCTTTTTTTCTATTTAACATCTTTCCTGCTGTTCTGATTCCTCTCTGCAGAAGGTCAATGACAGCGGCATGGATGATAGGCAGCCTTCAACCTCCATCCAGGAACCGGGGACCAGCAGCCGCACGCCGCGCCCGGAGGCCCCTGTGGACTCCATGCTGAAAGACATGGCCACCATCATCTTCTCCACTTTCCTTCTCGCCGGCTGGGTGGCTTTTGTTATCATCTACCCCAAGGTAAGAGAAAATCTCATCTTTTCTAAAGCATCAAATGTTCTCATCTGAGAGGATTTCTATCACAGCTGTAGCTAATAACTGCAAACCCTGTAGAGTTCTGGCTACATGAATTGACCCGTCATGATGACCGATTTTTCTGGACGATAAACTGTCCCAGAAGTTAATGCGATAACCAATGATATTACTATTTTGAGATCATTTTTACGTAATTAAATGGTAATGACATAATATTGCAAGTACACCCTTTCAAACGTTAGCAAAATTTAATTTAGAATGAACATTTAACACTTAAGCTGGAAGATATTTTAAAATAAATAAACAAGACACCCGAAAAAACAATTAAAAACAAAATTGTCCTGCTAATAAGGGGTTAGTTGAGACCAAATGCACCAGACAGAAGCCTTTTGTTATCCAGTCTTTGATAGAAAAAGAGAGAAGCAAAGCAATCATGCAAACGGAAATGATGAAGCTTGTCTTCATTTAGCATTTAATTAAATAAATTATTGCTTATTGCTACAGGCTTAACTGTTCCACCATGCAGCAAGCGTGCTCATTAATACTAATTATTTCTCAATGTTTTTGTTTTGGCAAATGGATGGTTGGATTTTTTTTTTTCTAGAACAAGAATTTTCTGCATCAAAAAAATATATAAATATATATATTTTAAGGCTTTTTACACATCTTTATACGGGGTGCTGACAAAGAAGTTTCTTTTATTAAATTTGACTAAACAAATTATATCAAAGTTTCAAAACTAATTTAGGACCAAAATAGAAAATAGCAAGAGGACGAGGTGCTTGAGTGGAAACGGCTCAGAATTAATCTGTGGAAGCTGTACCTGCTGACTTTTTAATTAGCTTTATACGACAACAAGTGTATGTAGAGGATCTCAAATGGCTTAAAAAAGGTTCATGAACACATTTTGTAATTGTTGCGTCCTTTAAGTTTTCTGTTGTTTCTTGCAACAGAGCGTCCACAGGCAGCAGCAGCTGCAGCACCAGGAGTTCCAGAGACAGATGGAGGAGCGGCTGGAGCTGCTCCAGCGGCAGCAGCCTTTCCCCCCTGCAGACGTGGGTTTGGCTCCCGACGGCGACTTCCTGGACGTGGCTCGCACTCGCTCTGACTGCTCAGACCACAGCAGCCCCAACGTCACGCCCCGTGCCTCCAACCACTCCAACTTATCTGTGTCTGAGGTGGGCAGCTCAATTTATGAGCACGAAGATGGAGGTAAGGCTCCAGTTCTGTTTTTGTACATCAGCTGGTTTGTTGTGGCTTCGTTTTCACTGCTTGATAATGTGTTTTTTGTCAGAGGAAGACTTCTCTACGGTCAGAGTCGGCAACATTACATTCCTCCCCAAACAGGTGCTGGGTCATGGTGCCGAGGGAACTATTGTTTATAAGTAAGGGAATCAGGCTTTGCAACTTTTTGGGTAAAATTTCATATATTCTCTCATATTACATTTCCACTGTTTCTCCAACAGGGGGCAGTTTGACAACCGTCCAGTGGCGGTGAAAAGAATCCTCCCTGAGTGCTTCAGCTTTGCGGACCGAGAAGTTCAGCTGCTCAGAGAATCTGATGAGCATCCAAATGTCATCCGTTACTTCTGCACCGAGCGGGACCGCCAGTTCCAGTACATCGCCATAGAGCTGTGTGCTGCCACGCTTCAGGAGGTATATAATCAATCATCATGTTTTTGTTTTGTTTAGTTTTTTAAAAAAAATAAAGTTATTCTTCTGATCTTGAACAACAACTGAGCCCTAAAGTGCCGTCAGAAGTGTGCTCAGTGGCAGAGCTTCACCGTCACCGCTGGTCTCCATATTACGAAGGATGCTCAGAGAAATTTAGGAAATCTTGATACTCTTTTCAAATATGAATTGTGCTAACATAAGCTACCTCCAGCAACTGCCCACTATTGCTCATCATTTGTAAGACCAGTGGCCCCTAGTATTTTACACTCCAACCAGACTGAACCTACTGGAAACCTAAAACCATCCCATTACAGGTTGATGCTGAGGTGTGTTCATTTTTAACACACTTTTAACAAGCTAATACAAAGAGCTTTCTCACTTAGTTGTTTTTTCCCCTGTGGTTTATTTTTATGTCTTTTAGTTTTGTCTTAATTTGTGAAATTTAAAATGTAATTAATTTAAAAAATGTGACATAAAATGTGTTGCAACATTGTTCTTCCATCCCGTCAGTCTGTAGTAATGTTGAACTCACTTCACTGTAGAAAGTTCTTACAGCTTCCAGTTTATGATGGACTTGACCGTTGGTGATTCCTGGGCTCCTTCTAAATGTGTTAACCAGTTTTTGTTCATATGAGGGTGATGGGTTTTTGTCAGTTTGTTGAAACTCAACGCATCTCTGCATTCCAGCAGGACAATTACCCCAAAACTCATCAAAATTCCTTTAGCAATGGATCAAGTTGGCTAAAATTAAACTTTTATAAAGACCCTGACCTCAGCTCTATTAAACATTAATGGGCTGCAGTTAAAAGCCTCATCCAGGCCAAGGCTGACCATCTCACTACCCTTAAGAAAGAACTTCCCATCATAACGTTTTCTCCACAGAATGCTTTTTTAAATTCTATTTTCAATGTTGTTACCTTTCCTCTTGCTAGTATGTGGAGAAAAAGGATTTCAACAGACATGGACTTGAGCCAGTCATGCTCCTGCAGCAGACCATGTCCGGATTAGCCCATCTGCACTCGCTCAAAATAGGCAAGTGTCTCTAGAACCTAAAGTCCTTTCACTGTCTTCATGTTTTTGGTTGCTGTTGAAACACGATGTTCCCTGTCCCTCCAGTCCATAGAGACCTGAAGCCTCACAACATTCTGGTATCCATGCCGAACGCACACGGCCGAGTCCGGGCCATGATCTCCGACTTCGGCTTGTGTAAGAAGCTGGCGGTGGGACGTCACAGCTTCAGTCGAAGGTCTGGGGTCCCAGGGACCGAGGGCTGGATTGCTCCAGAGGTCCTCAGTGAGGACTTCAAGGACAACCCGGTGAGTCAGGGATGCAGTTGCACATCTGTCACAGCTGTCATGAGGTGAAATGCATGCTAGTGTTTTCCCGTGAAGCCATCTCAAACTCTGTGGCGTTGCTCTTCTAATGTGATCCCTGTAGACCTATGCGGTGGATATCTTCTCTGCCGGTTGTGTCTTCTACTATGTGGTTTCTCAGGGAAGTCACCCCTTTGGGAAGTCTCTACAGAGGCAGGCAAACATCTTACTGGGAGGATACAGCCTCGACTATCTGCAAAGTGACAAACACGGTGAGAAATGCACCCAAGAGGAATAAAGTAGTTTGTTTTTGTTGCTAATACTCAGAATGGCAAAAACCTTTTTTTTTTTTTTTTTTTTTTTCAGTTTTCATAATTAACTTAACACATTTTTGGGGTTTATTTAATTTTTTAAAAATTTTTATAGGTGAAATTGTTTCCAGAGATCTCATAGAACAGATGTTGAGCATGGATCCCCAGAGAAGACCTTCAGCTGAAAGTGTTCTCAAACATCCTTTCTTCTGGACTCTGGAGAAGGAGTTGCAGTTCTTCCAGGTTTGGGCTCTTTTCACCCACTGGGCGTCTTCACAACCAGGGTTCTGCAATCCTGCACACTCTGTGGAGAGAAGCAGCAACAATTTGTATCATATACAGACTGATTGTACTATTTTTTTTAATAAATGCAGGTTAATGTACAAGGTGAAACAGAGTACGATACCAGCTGCCTTAATAATATTTTGGTATTTAATGCTAGCAAAAAAGTCAAAGTTTTTATAGAAGCCACATTTTTTTCTAATACAAAACCCTATATTTATGTGTAATCTCCTCAAAATTTATTATCGACATGTCTCCAGAGGTATTTATGGGATCACTATGTATTTTTTAAAAGAAATTTCAAATTAGATATAGCACAACACACAGTGATTCATTAGGTGTTTTTATTCACCCTTATTTTATTGCTGCAGATTAAAATCATGCTTTTTTGGGGGGGGGGCAGGATGTGAGTGACAGAATAGAAAAGGAGCCGCTGGACGGACCAATTGTGAGGCAGCTGGAGCGAGGAGGGAGGGCCGTTGTCCAGGGCGACTGGAGAGAGCACATCACGGTGCCACTGCAGACAGGTATGATGAAGCTGGTTAAACGGTGCAAGCCACAATTAAGCATCTTCTGAAGAAGTTGCCTTATTTGGTGTGGTGTTGTTTGGCATGTGGTGCGGTTTCATTTTGGGTGTTGTAGTTCTTTGATTTGCTCTTGCAGACGGGGCTGAATGTTTCCTGTCATAGGAAAGAAGAAGCCTGTGAAGTAGGCAGCTTTCTCTCTGCAGTGCCACAGTCTGAAGATCAAAACCTAGAACAGTGGTTTGATTAATTAAACATTGCAGAACCACCATTTTATAGTCACGTCATGAAAACGACAAAAAATAGTAGTGACTGGGTTGCATGTTTATTATTTACCAATGATCTCAAAAGTATACAAGATGTATTTTTTGTCAGGGTTTTGTAATGTGAAGTAAGACCTTTTCAGATTTGTTTATTTCCCATTTAAGGCGCCATAGATCAACATTTTAATGTCTCAGCTTGACGATGGTCCTTTTGAACTCATTTTATCCATAGTAACGTCACATCATGTACATATTTTTTATGAGGAAAAATGTTTAGTTTTTAATGGAGTTATTTTTTTCCAGTGAGTCAGTAATAACTCTTGTAATGAAGCATAAATCTGAGATTTCCGGCCTTTTTACTAATTCTAACCCCATAATGGATTTATTTTGTAAAAAGCTCAATGGGTTTGATTTTTCTCTCTGTGGTAGATCTGCGGAAGTTTCGCTCCTATAAGGGTGGGTCAGTCAGAGACCTTCTGCGTGCAATGAGAAACAAGGTGAGGCACAGTTGTTGCATAATTTAAAATAATCGCACTCCTCCCTGCTGTAGTTTTGAGGATTTCTCTCATCTCAACAGAAACATCATTACCGAGAGTTGCCCGTCGAGGTACAGGAGACCCTTGGCTCCATCCCCGACGACTTCGTCTCGTACTTCACATCCCGCTTTCCTCACCTCTTGAAGCACACTTATCTCGCCATGAGGATGTGTGTGCCTGAGAGGCCTTTCCTGCCTTATTACCCCACTGCAGAACAGCTGCAGAAAACACAGAGCCAGGGTTTGCAAAGACTCACCGAGCCAAGCACTCAACCCCTGCCAGATCATACAACACTACCTATGTTGCAAACACAGGAATCGACTCCTTTGACACAGTGTGGGCATTCGCTGCCGTCGTCCAGAGAACATCCGGTAACTTCAGACTTTTCCGTTCACGCAGTTCACCCAGAAGTCCTGCGGTTGACTCCTCCTAGTGAAAATGTCCCTCAGTGGCCTACGGATCCTCTCAGGCCGGAGGTACTCGCTGTCCTGGACGACGAAACCAGTGCGGACTGAGCCAAAGCTGAAGTAGACCCAGAACTAAGGGAGCTTTGCCTTAAACAGTGGAGAACATTCAGGGGTTTGCTGCTGTGCTGCGGTGAGGTCCAGGCCTGCAGTGCCTGGAGTCGCATGCAAGCACCGCAGACGAAACAAAAAGTGCCTTCTGCTGGACTGGATTCAGGTTTGTCCGTCAGACGTCTAACTGCCTACAAGGTGTTGGTATATTTTCTTGTAGCTGGACTGCACAAAGAAATTGCTTTTTAATTTTATTTTTATTTTATTACACAGTGCAAAAGTAAGTGTCCAAAAGCTCTCTGCTCATTGTTGTGGGAAATGTCTGCAAATGTTGTTGAACAATTGGGTAGTTTTCTTGTGCAATGTTGTGTTTCTCAGTAAGGGTATTTGCTGAAGATGCTGTATGTGTAGATTTGTACAGAAAGATTTAAAGTTTGGGTCAAAAATTGCTTAATATGACCCACGTGCCTTTTTATATATATACATATAAAAGAATGGTTTATTCTATATAAACCCATCACTGTGCTGCATGGGTCCTGCTCATTAAACGGACTATGCTTCATGTGCTTGATTTCACTCAATGCTGCTAGAATCTAATCTGTGTTGCTGACTCAGACTGTTCCAAATTATCTGAATACAGGAAATGATTTAATCCTCATCATGATGTTGAGAATGAGTTAAAAAGTGAATATGGAAAATGGTCATGTGTGACGTTTTTTGTTAGTGTCAGTGATGTTGATGACTTGCACATATTAAATTCTTCATTGTTTTCTACTCATATTTTTATTCTTGGTTCATCTTGTCTTACAGAATTGCTGCAAGATTTTTGAAATCTATTTTGAACCTTTACTATTTTTTTAATACATAAGATATGTCTACTCCAATATTCTTTTGATTATTGTTTTATTCTATTTCATGTATTTTTTTTTTTTTTTTTTTAAATTATGGTGGTTTTAGAAGGGTTTTGAATTTATGTGGCAGAAATGTTCATATTTATTGGGGATAAATAGAGTATTCAACAACCAGAGGCCAGGGCAAACTGAAATATGTTTATGTATTGTTGTTTAGAAAGAAGGATGTTCTTATGAAAGAGCAGGTTTTTGTTTTTAACTACAAACGAATGAAGTTGACATCTACTAAACCACACTAAGTTTGGCTGTTTGTTTGGATTCAGATTTGTAAGACTGACTAACAAAGTTTTGCCCTTTTTTTCTCCTCTCTGACTGGTACTAAATTGGATAAATGGTACCTCCGTGTATAATGGTGGCGAATGTGTCTCAACAAGATTGCACAAAGTACCTAAATATGGCCCTTTTTTGCTTTTCATCTTGCCTGGATAAAATAGTCAATCAAAAAATTTACCAATCTAGTGTTTTTGGTTTCAGTTTGGTTGAAAACTAAATGATTGCCATCCGCTTTTCCACTGAGTCAGATTAAATCATAAGTCATGGTAACCATGATATGGAGCACAGCAAACAAGGATGAATGTGCTAAAGCTAAAGTCTGTAACATTTTTCACTAAATAGATAATAAATGGTATGTTGTGGAATAAAATTCCATCATTTTGATGCATAGTGCTGGTAGAATCATGCTGAAGGAATGCTTTCTTTAAAAAAATAAATTAAGCACACCACTAATGTAAGGTTTGTAATTGTACCACTAAGCAGCCTACATATTTGTACTCAATCATATATTTTAGTCATATTGGTATTTATTGGTATTCTTATGGCCAAAAATGTCAGTCTCGCCAGTCTGTTAGTTTTTGGTACTTGCAAAAATATGGAATGAGTTAATTAATGTTGTGATAAATCAAAATAATTCTTGTGAGGGTTTTTCTTCTGCTAGTAATGATGGATACTATAAGTCCTCATCTCTATTTTTGGGATGGGCACTTATGGGAATTTTTTGAAATGCACAAAAAACTGCAAAGGTCTTGAGACTGGGGCAGACGGTCACCTTTCACTAGAGTAATAACTGTATGTAAGCATACAGCAAGAGCTAAAATTCAATTCAGTGCTTTAGGTCAAAGAATATGCTATAAAATTAACCAAAGTCCAAACCTAAATCCAGTTTAGAATCTGCAAAAACAATGTTGCTGTTCAAAGGTGATCTCCATTTATTTTGATTGAGCTATTTTTCTGAAGACTGTATGGGACCTGTTTGGGTTAACTAAATTAACCTATTAAAACTATAACCATTGGTTTCATAGGTGAGTATTAAGGAAGTATTAATTGTTATAATGCCCATATGGGCCCCAGCTTTTACCCAGTATTAAGCTAGATCACCTCTTTTCATGCAATTTTATGAGTCAATCCTACAAAACTACAAAATCTGATGGTTCCAACCAATTTTGATCCAATAATCGGCTACTTTGAGGGGAACGCCTTAAAAATGCATGCTATACATATCAGATTTTTAGTAATGAAAAAGTTGAAAGTATTATTTTCCTTCCACTATGTATTAGTTCATCATATTAAATTCCAATGAAATACTATAAAATATTAATCCACCAACTAATTGCTTAAAGCAGTAGAAAAAAGGGAAAGGTTAAAGGCTCGTTTCTTTATCTTAAGGCGATCCAATGCAGTTCCTAAGAGTAGAACTGTAATTGCCTCGTTATACAACGACGTTTTGTGTCCTGTTTCCTCAAAACCGAAACTCAAGACAACAGAGGCTCTGCGCAGGCGCAGTACGGCCCGGAGCCCGGCAGTGGAGTTGCAGCTGGAGAGATAAGACTCAGTTGGTCAGACAGAGCAGCGCTGGGCGGTAAAGTAACCAAAACCGTCTGTTTTTCTCGCGTTTTCCATCCAACGTAAGAAACAGGTTTGTTAATCTTTTTCCATATTTAACATTCCGCATCTCACCGTTCATATAATCCTCCTCTGTTTTTTTTAGAGCCTTGGGCGATACTCATGCGACGCACGACTCGCTCTGGAAATCTGCTCAAGTGAGTATTTCTGTACATTTAGGGAATTTTATCTCATTTTGTGAGGTATTGATAATATAATTAGACTGGCAGCATGTTTTAGCTGGAAGCATGAATCAGCACTTTGTATTACGTTGCCATTTTTTTGCCTTGTTTTTCTTCTAAAAGTAAACTACAGGTTCCGTTAAAATGATTTGAATGGTCTGCTCTCATAAAGTGCTGTGAACAAGTATTTTGAATATATTTTTGTTTGTTGTCCAACAAATGTTTCAGACAATTTGACAATTATCAGACACAGATAATTCATGTAAATAGAGAATCAGGTTTTCAAAAAAAATCATTTATTTGTTAAAAAAAATCTCTGACCCTATGTGGAGAACAGTTCATCAATCAATCAAATTGTATTTGTATAGCACCATTCAGCAACAAGGCATTTCAAAGTGCTTTACATCATAAAAGCACAAAAATACAAAGTCATAGAAGACACAGTCAACATTACATTTTGCAGTCATTACACATCAGATTATTAATTAATGATTTGTGATTATATTTCAAAAGCAACTTTAAGCAGGTGGGTGTTTAGTCTAGATTTAAAGTAACTTAGTGTTTCGGTTGTTCCTGATTTCTGGTGCATAGAAGCTGAATGCTGCTTCTCCATGTTTGTTCCCCACCCTAAACTCGTAAGTGGTTGTTCCTCACAAAATTGTTTACATTCAGCCATTGCAAAAGCTTTACAACCAAACAACTTACTTAATGTCAAAAACAATAAACATATTTTAGTCCAGATTTTGACTAAGTCACTCCAAAACCTTCATTTTGTATTTCTAAGCACATACTTTTTAACTTTCTCCATTGGGATTTTCCTCGCTTGAGGCATCAAAGCAGTGCTTGATCATAACACTGATGCCATCATGTTTACTATAGTATTAAGTACATATAATTTTTATGTGGGTATTTTATGAATTCTGTTGTGTGATTTATCACTATTGTGTTTTATGTTCTACTCTTACCTTGAAATTGCCCCAGAGGGACAAATATAGTGAATTGAATTAAATGTTTGGCTGTCAGTGTGTGATGTTGGAAATCCTACTTTGATTAATATCATGCATAAAACTAATTTTATGCTATAATATTTTACTTCAGGGTGGAGATAATGAGATGCAAATGTCACAACTGAGGAAGTGGAAAAGAAAAGAAACAGAACCATGGGTAAGTTTACATGCACTCAATGTACAGTTAAAACCAAATATTTACATGTGATATTTAATCATTTGTTCTCATTGTCTAACATGAATTTTGACTTAACATTTCTGGTTTTAGGTCAAAATGATTACTGTGTTAGATTTGTGTTGGCCACACCAAAACTTTGACATTGTTGTCTGTAAGCCTCTTTGAAACTAGTTTGATGGCATACTTGGGTTCATTGTTCATATGGAAGACCTATTTGTGGCCAGGCTTAAGCTTTCTGGCACAGTAATGATAGTCACAAGGTGTTTCCACATGTTTTTTCTCGATGTTTGAATTTATTATGTAAAGTGCACCGCTTCCTCTTACAATAAAACATTTGTACAATTTGATGCTGCCTCCTCCAATTAATGCAAACCTTCTCCTTCTTTCTTCAAAATAAATCAGTGGTCATTGTGAAAAAATATTTACATTTTAGTTTCATGAGGACATGTCTCCAAAAATGTAAGTCTGTGTCTCTGAATGCATTTGCCAAACTGTAATCTGGTTGTTTGGAGTAATGGCCTCTTCCCCTTTTTTCAGTAATGAAGTCTTTTAGCGGTGGATTAAAACACAGGTTTACTAGCTTAGGCCAGCCTCTAAACAAGTCCTTTTGCTTTTGGTCTGGAGGTGATTTGCACATTTTTCACCTAAACACATTCATATCTGAGACACAGAGCTCATCCTTTCCTGAAAGGTATGACACCTAGACATATCTCTGGTGTTAATGTTTGATGTATGTGATGCTTTCAGACGTCTGGTAATTCACCTCCAGGGATGAACCTGATCTGTAGAGATCCACAGTTAGCTCCCTGATATCTTGCCTGATAGGAAGTCAATAAAAATCTCTAGAAAATAAGTGAGATACAAACTTGGGTATGTGTGTAATTTTTACATGTGTCAACATGCACTGTGCTAGATAGTCTATGGGAAACTTCTAGTAAACATGCCATTGCAAAAATTTAATCTTGTTTTTCTGATCTCTACAAAAACAAAACTTTAATTATTTTCGTCTCTTCTTTTTAGCAGAAGACCTTGAGAAGTCACCTATAAACTGGACTGAGTCAGATGTAAGTGCCTGGCTAAGGTCGATTGGCGTGAAGGAGCAATATATAAAAAAGCTCCATGAAGAGGAAGTAGATGGACAAACCCTGCTTGCTCTGACAGAAGACTTTTTAAAAACAGAGATATGCATGAAATCGGGACCTGCTCATTTGATTATCCAAAAAAGAGATGTACTGCTTAACTCTCAAAAGAGCAAACAAGTCACTAGAGGCAAAAGGTCTGAGTTAGAGCAAAAAAAATCAGTGGAAGGTTCTCAAACAACGAAAGAAAGTTCTGAAGATCCTGTGAGAAACAGAGAAGTTTCTAAAGAGAGACAAAATGTTCAGAAAGAATGTGTGTTGTCTTCAAAGGAGGACTGCAAACCAAGACCGTTTGATGAAGACGACATTGATTTTATCTACTTAAAGCACAGAGTCCTCCAACCTGAATCAGGGGCTTTCAATTTAATATCTCCTTGCCATGAATACAAGTCTTTTGCTACAGCTGCCACACTGGACCGTACAAGACTCCAAGCAAAGTTTTCCAGGGAAGTTTTTAAATTTGCAACTGGTTGCATGAATATCAGATCAAATGGCACCATACATTTTGGCGTAATGGACAGCAAGGAGAATGAAGGATATGTGCATGGGGAGATAATTGGGATTCCCATAAAAGAAAAGGACATTTATGTAGATGCTTTGGACCTCAGTGAAAAAAGTTTCCGCTCTGACAAGGAGCAAGTACTTCAGTGTGTGCGGCCGCCAAGGTTCATTGAGGTTATGGATCGAGAAAGTACAGAAAAGAGATATGTGGTGGAGGTAGATATCGTGCCTTTATTAAGCATTGTGAAGAACAGGGTGTATTCAGTGCGCCTACCAAATTTTAAAGAGGCGACTAACAAATTAGAGTTTGAGAAAGATGTGATTTTTCGAAGGGTTGGCTCAAAGACCGAGCCGGTGAGTGACTTAGGGGATTTCTACCAGAGAGTCAAGGATCGAGACACTCAAAGAGACGAAGCAGAGAAAAAGCTGTTTCTCATTGCTCCAGAGATCTGCCAAGATCTTGGAAGGAAGCTCACAATGCTCCTGACCAGTGGAAAGAAATTCATCACAAAGGACAAATGGTTCATATTTGTCACAAACAAATTCAAATCCAGCGACCTCAATAATATCGACTGGCTGCTCAACATGAATGTGTTCTGTGTATTTGACTTTGACCCAGATTCAAAGATATCAGGTCTGTGCAGCAAGTACCTTGAGCACCATGCTGCAAACATGCATTTTCTGCAGAGCTACAGAATGCCTGCTGGTATGACCATAAAGGATTTCACTACCCACCTGCATCTGTTTGAGCAGACTAGCTGGATCTTTTGCAATGGCCGCTCCGATTTCAAAGGGAATGAAGCGTCATGTGATGAAATGACCTGGATCAAGACAAAAATGACTTTCCTGCGTGAATCTGTGTCTCTAATCTGCAAACAAATCCTCCCAAAAGGCACATTTCAAGTAATCTTTCTGCTAACATCTCCTGTAGAAAAGCCACTCCTGCACACGTTTTATGAGTTTTTCACAGATATGGAAGGTCATGAGGACATAATCTGCATTTGTGACTGTGAAAAAAACTACCACAAGTGGCAAAGCTTTGCAGAGGGATCCTGTGGAAAAGAATCTGTTAACAACTCGAGCATTGTTGGGATGAAGATGAGTCATGTGAATGCAACCTTGCAGCATGTACAGCCCATCAAAGCTCACGTCAGGAAACACCTGCCTGTCTTTGTAAAAGGGACATGTATTCTTGAAACACAGATAGAAGAACAAATGTACTCCCTGGAAATTCTTGCCGTCAACCATTGTGATGAAAGCACCAAAGAATTCATCAAGGAGGAGAAAGGAAACATTGAACAGCAGTTTTACCGAGGTGGGAGAGTCACCTGGCTCAATTTCTGGCTTGCTGACCACAAGCATGTCGAAGACGTGATTGAAAGAGATGCTTACCATGACACATCCCGTCTTCTTAATGATGTCTTGAAATTCAATGCTGATCAAACTCCTGTTAACTGTATAAACATTTACCATCACCCAGGAAGTGGTGGTAGCACTGTGGCAAGACAAGTGTTATGGCACAACAGGAAGGATCTGAGGTGTGCAGTTGTGAAGTCTTACCCAGCCTCTGTAGTTGCTCAGCATGCTGTAGATCTAAGAGAATATGAAGAAAAAGATCCACAGATGTGCCTCCCTGTGCTGCTTCTTCTTGAAGACATTGACAAGGAATACATAGATGATCTGAGGAATGAACTGGAGGTTGCTGTGAACATCAAGCAAATCCAGTATGGAACCCTTTGTTTCATCTTGTTGAGCTGCAGACGTTCCCACGATCCAGAGAGGAAATGCAAAGAGTCTCCACTACAGAATGTGTCTGTAACCCACAAACTGTCTGATCAGGAAAAGAGAAAGTTTGCTGGTAAACGTCAAACTCTCGAGGAACGCTATGCACCTTCATTCATTTTAACATTTGTTTTGATGAGTGAAGGATTCTCCCAAGATTACATTCAAGACTTTGTGAAACATTTACTTCAGGATATTGATCAAAAATCTGTTGTGACTCGTCTCATGCATTATGTTGCTTTACTGAACACGTATGTTCAAAACTCTTTCATCTCTCAGTCTCATTGTGAAGCTTTGCTCTCTTTAACCGTTCACCTAGAGAGGTTCCGTCAGCATGTGTTTGAGAGTTTACTCAGTGATCAGGCCAAGCTGGTGTTTTTGCATCTCAGAGATGACAAGACACACATTGAATCAATCAGAATCATCCACCCCCTTGTTGCAAAAGAAATTCTGAAACAACTTCTGGAGGGCAAACAGACCCAAAGCAGACTGGCAATGGATTTGCTCTGCGAGAAGGTGCTTTTTGAGCACCGATTTGGAAGGGAGGAGTATTTGACGTTTTTGAGACATCTCTTCCTAAGGCGGTCCAGAATCAGTAAAGGGGATGAATGTGATAGTTTCTTCTCTCCCCTTATTGAGCATGTGTGTGACATTGAGAAAAACCCCAACAATGCAATTGAGTTGTTAAAAAAAGCCTTTGATTGTTTCAATCAAGATCCATTCTTTGCTCAACAGCTTGCTCGACTACATTACACCTACGAAAAGTTTGAAGAGGCAAAACACTGGGCGGAAACAGCGGCTAAGCAGCTGCCCAATAACTCATACATACTAGACACAAAAGGTCAGGTGTACAGAAAATGGTTCCAAGCAAAATGCAAAGCAATAGAAAGCGAGGGCAAACCAAAGACGGCCCAAGATACAGTGGATGCAGTGGAGACCGCCCTGAAAGCCCTCGAGTGCTTTCAAGAATGTGAGAGGGCAGCCAATGCAGAGATGGAAGATGTCAATAGCTCTGGGTTTTTTTCTGAAGTCGAAGTTGGATGCAGCCTTCTCAAACTGATCTCCTCTCTTCAAGTGTTTGCAAACCGAACCAACGGCCACGCTGAATGTATGAAGTACTTGTTAACAGATTACATCCCAGAGGAACTCGACCGTGCCTGGGAACCATTTCATGGCCGTTTGAAAAAACTTCATAAAACAATGCAAGACGCCCTGGAATGGATTTCAGAGGACCTCAGCTACTTCCAGACAGACATTGGAGATGAAGAGGAGACCCCTGAAAGACCTGAAGAAAAGATAAGCCATCCACTCACATGGCTGGCAAAAAAATCTGTTGAATATGGCAAGTACTTCAGCGAAGCAGATTCTGCTATGCTTCTGAAAAAATGTCAGACGATTGAAAGCAAATTTACACCTTTTCAGAAACGCATGATTATTTATCATCTGGGAGGAGGGAACATCATATCGATCCTCTCAAAACTAACTGACCAAAAGGATGCAGTACGTCGTTTGGAGTATATCCTTACTCTTTACCCCAGCAACCCATTAAAGGCCAAATTTACGCAAAGGGATATTGTCAATTACATAGCAGCACACATTTCCCTAAACTGTCTGTCCCCTCAACCACAAAAAGCAGACCCGCTGAAAGAGCTACAGGCTCTTTGTCGCCAATTTCCAACTGATAAAAGGAAATGTTTTCCAAGTGCCTTGTTCTTGCTTACCATGCTGTTCTGGCCTGAGGATCATGATACAGACCAAGAGAGAGAAAGCAAATATGAGATCGTGCAGTCAGCAGTTGAACACCTTGAAAAAGACTACTGGGCCAGGATAAAAGACATTCCCCAGCGGAAAAGAAGGATCTACACCCATTTTTACTTGGGAAATGGGAATGGGCTGGATAAATTTGTCCACAAGAGAAAGTTTGACAAAATCACAAAAGGGTTCTCAGTATCTGAGAAGCGCCTGAAATGGTTCAGCGGTGAGGCATGGAAAAGTCCCGAAATTGCCACCATGCTTAAACGTGTTTCTGGATGGACTGAGGACAGGGTGGTGTATCTTGAGGGCCCCCAGAAAAAGAAGTTTAATATCCTGCCTCTCTTTGTGCCTTCGGTGCCTCATGGTAATGAAAACATTACCTTCTACCTGGGATTCACCTTTAGAGGTCCCGTTGCATGCAACATTCTTGTCAAAAAGTAGTTTGGCAACCACATAAGTATTGTTTTATTAAATGCTAATCTCACCAAACAAGCTGATGCACAAGTTATCATGTTAGTTATCGAGTACTGCACTGTCATTTGTTAGTGGTAAGATTGTTTATGGACATTTCTCACTGTTTCCTTTTTTTTCTATTTCTCAATGTATTAACATAAACATAAAACGTGTTGACCACTATCTGCTGCCTTGTAATTGTATTGTACTAATATGTTTGTGAGCTGAAGAACAATGTTTTTATGGCTGAATCAAGAAAATCCTTAAGTGTCCAATATACTTTACAAAAACTTTGAAAGACCTAATTTTGATAAGAGTAAAATGTAAACTTGCTAGTAAGCACTGGTTTTGTTTCATGTTAAATGTTTTTTTTTTATCTCATGAAGGAATCGTTGGAGCTTTTAAACGTGTTTGTTGTTCAAAAAATGTGTAACATATCTGCATGCAATAAAATTCTTTTTAAAAAACTGAAGTTATATCATTTTAAATATCAAATTTGATATAAATTATTTCAGCTAAGCCCATGTTTTGAAGATAGACTTGTCAAAGAAGGTGAGAGAAAAATAATTGAAGATGTAGGGAAGTGGCATTTATCTTTAACGTTTTTCCTTAAAGTTTATGTTCAGTAGTATTATTACAGTAAGTACAGTCGACTCCCTTTTAGATTTTTGTTTCTCCAAGACTTGGATGTGGATGTCTTTTGACTTTCCATTTTTGATTGAATGTTTCATTATTTGTTATTGATGCAAATTAATCTAAAGATGAGAAATGTATATATTTTTATAAATTTGTGCCTAAAATATATTAAGGTAAAAATTGATCCATTGGTTTTGGATACGTTATGAGGCAGATTTATTCACTTTAAAAGTAGTGAACTAAAGTCTATGAATGTGGGAACAATTGACCAAAAGTCCTAATTAGAAATAAAAATAATATTCAGCACTCTGCACATTTAAAAACCGTTTTTATTAATCGGTTTGTCGAAAAGGGGTTTTCATTTACTGGATTTTACCCTGAAGCATTAGCGTTTTAGTTTGTTTGTCCTAGTACGCTTGCCTTAGTGTTTTTAGCTTCTCTGTTGCTACCTATGTAGCTTCTGTTTCTTTTAACATCGGTTTCAGCTTTATTATTCCTGTCATTTCTTTTTGTTAACAGTTTAATTCCAATGTACATATGTCGCCGTGCTTCGGGACTTTTTTTTATTGAGTCGTATGTTTTTAATTAGCAGCAGTAGCTTTGACATTGCACGGTGTGCTAAACGGGAATTGATTTGGGTGTTTTGAAAAGGATGGGTATTTTGTCTACCACGGTGCTCCTCCTTTCTCTGTCTTTGTTAGCGTGTTTACACAGGGATCTTTTGTTCAGCAAAGAAGGCAGACTAGTTAGGTCAGGCCATTTTGATCATTATGAAGTCATGCTACGTAAAAAACCTAGTTATTCTTATCCCAGAGAACCAAAGAGTCACATCCATCCAGATATTCTCCAAAGACCTGAAAATTCCAGAGAAACTGAATGCGCCGCAGCTCCAGAGAGTCGGTTTGACTGTGGCAGGGACAGGTTGTTGAGCCAAGAGGAGTGTGAGGACAGAGGCTGCTGCTATGCTCCTCTACCTGGATCTGCAGGTCCACCCTGGTGCTTCTACCCTGCCCTGTACCCAGGCTACAACATGGGACCCCTGACCCCCAGTGAGAGGGGTCAGACTGCCACCCTGACCCGGGCCAGCCCTTCCTATCTCCCCAAAGATATCTCCACTCTGAGCCTGGAAGTCATAGCGGAAACTGCAAGCTGCTTTCACGTTGTTGTGAGTATTTAAAAATCAAAATGTGTGCAATTCTTATCAATTAAAGTGTTTTTGCACCCACCACGATTTCTCAGTGCTTTCCTTAGAGCTTTCTTGTAGTTTGTGGCTGTTGAGACCAGTAATTGAATACAATGCATTAGATTTAAATGTTGTTCTAGTCTGTTTCTGAGTTTATTTTACAGTGCACTCCAAAAGCATTCATACCCCTTGAACCTTTTCCACATTTTTCACATTACACCCATTAACTTCAATATATTTCACAGAGATTTTTTGTATTGCAGGAGCAAATTATGCTCCTTGTGCTGCTAATATTATGTGTTAGAGGTGGTACATTATTGCAAAGTGGAATAAAAATGACAAACTACTTAAATTATTTTTTTCAGGACATTTAATCCTTCACCTGAAGGGTGGATGTTTTTTTGTTTGTTTGTTTGAGTGAGATAAGTTTTCTCTGTAGTTAAAGGATCCATCCTCTCAGCGGTATGAAGTCCCCCTCCCAGCTGGTAGCTTTCAGACAGAAGCATATACCCATGACGTTCTCTACACAACCGATTTCCAGCATGATCCCTTTGGTTTAATAGTGCGACGCAAGTCCAATGGAAGGGTTCTGTATGTATCTCTGTCTTTAATCCCTGCGGAGGTCATGCCTGCCCAGCCTTTCCTGCCTGCTACCATTATTGGTAATAAATTGATAGAAGATTATTCGTCTCTTTGCCTTCTGAGTTTAGTATGAACACCACAGTTGCTCCCTTGCTGTTTGCTGACCAATACCTGCAGCTGTCCACCTCTCTGGCCTCCACCTTGGTGTCCGGTCTTGGAGAACATTACACCTCTCTCATCCTGGACCTCAACTGGACATCATGGACTCTTTGGAACAGAGACATGGCACCACATGTGAGTCTGTTACAGTGACTGCACCAACCCGACAAGCGGGCTTCCAAATATTATCAGCTGAATGATATTCAGAAAAATTAATTGTATACATTCTTCCTGCTGTATATATAAACTTCTGTCTCTCACTACAGGCTGACGCTAACCTCTACGGCTCCCATCCATTCTACATAGTGCAGGAAGGCGACGGCTCAGCACATGGAGTTTTTCTTCTCAACAGCAATGCAATCGGTAGTCCTTCTCTTTGCCTCTGCACACTGTTGTCGACATAAATTATTTAGCAGAAACTTGCAAAAATAATACATTTCCATGTATTATCTCATCAACCAAAGGTTTTCTGATTATTTTCCATTTGACTGGTGCAAAGTTCTTCACATAATTTTCATATGTTCAATATGTTCATGATGGGCTTTTTTTTTTTACAATAAATAAATTTCACAAAGGGGATAAATACAAATGAAAACTCCACTTTTCAAATTTTCTTTTGAAAACTATGGATATTTGTTTATGCACTGAAGACTGCATGTAGAGGGAAAACAAAAAAGTAACCTAACACAGTGGTTTTTAAATGTAAACCAAGATGTGTAATAAAACTCAATGAAAGCTTATCAAAAACCTCCATAATTCTTTTGTGGTGTTTGTTAAACAGTTTTTTTTAAGTTTCTACTGTATGGACCTATTGTATCTTACATATGACATATACATTTTATATTGCAAAGGATGCCCACGCTTCACATTTGTTTTGAAATGTCTCTGTAGAAGTGATACTGCAGCCAACACCAGCTCTCACATGGGTATCCACTGGTGGAATCCTAGATCTGTACATTTTCTTGGGTCCTGACCCTCAAAGTGTGATACGACAATACCTGCAGGTCATTGGTATGTATTTTCCTGTTTTACTGAGCACGTATCCAAAAAGCACGAGATGTACAAACATGTATGTGACTTGTGGCTTTTGAGTGGACAGTTTTGTTTCTTTTTCCAGGGTATCCCATGATGCCTCCTTATTGGTCTCTGGGCTTTCATCTTTGTCGCTGGGGTTACACAACTACTAATTCAACCCGCATGGTTGCACAACGCATGCACAGTGCAAACTTTCCCATGGTAAATGAAACAAAAACACATGCTAATTGTATGCAGGAGAAAATATACTCAGTCTTTTACACATTTGGATTCTTAAAGGTCCACGTCTGAGTTTAGTAATGTTAGATGCTTCATTATGTCATAAATGTCGACTGGATGCAGAGAGAAGTGATCTGGAGAATTTTGGTTTTATTTTGTAGAGACATATTAAAGAACTTTAATAATTAAGTCTGCAAATATTGCAAAAGGCTCAGTAATTTTATTAATTTCATAATAACACAGACAGGATCAGTTATACTGAAATCAGTTGGACTTTGTAAAAATTGAAAGTATAGATATTTTGATGCAGTCGCTTCATTTATTTTTGAGAATGTTTAATGTTTTTCACCTCCAGGATGTGCAGTGGAATGACCTGGACTATGCAGACAAGCGAAGGGTGTTCACCTTTGACCCTGTGCGATTTGGTGATCTTCCAGAAATGGTCCAGGAGTTTCATAAGAAAGGCCTGAAGTACATCCTCATTCTGGTAAGACACCTTTAAAATTTGACATTTCTTCAGAGTTTTTTTTATTAGAATTCAGAAAGGAAGCAGGATCTGTAACCATTTTTTCACAGCAGCTTCAATAAAGTAAAAGTAGTCGTTGACCAACTCTTCCAGTAGATGGCAGCAAAACTCTTTTACAGTAAAACTCCAGTGTTTTATCGTGGTTTGTTTCTTCCCTAGGATCCGGGTATTAGCAGCACCAGCCCCCCTGGAACATACCCACCTTTTGAAAATGGTGTGAAACGAGATGTGTTTATTAAGAATGCAACTGGAGACATTCTCATAGGCAAGGTTCGAGCCCATTTTTAGATTGTTATATTGAGAATCCTAAACTGTTAATTTACCTTCATGTAAGCTAGGTGTTTGTCCCGTGCACACAGGTTTGGCCCGGCCCAACAGCATTTCCTGACTTCACCAACCCCGAGGCCAGGCACTGGTGGGAGGACTGCATCAGAGACTTCTTCTCTAAAGTTCCTGTAGATGGTCTGTGGATTGTGAGTACACAAAAACAAAGAAGCAACAGAACATTGGTTTAAATCTAAAGGACATATTTAGGCTTAAATCTCTAAAATAATTGATATTGTGCTGTTGCTTCCTACCAGGATATGAATGAACCGTCCAATTTTGTCCAGGGGTCAGTGGTGGGCTGCCCTGACAACGAGCTTGAGAAACCACCATACACACCTAGTGAGTGTATTAGATACATATCACTGGCTTGCAACTATAGTAGCCAAAAAAAGTATAGAGTATTCAATCTGTATATATTTTGGATTTTCTACCAAAGCGTAATGAATAAGCATTTTTAGATTTTTATTTGTGAAATTATTTGAAAATACTGTACTATATCCTTTCACATAACAATTCTTCACTACTTGTGCTACAAAATTCCAATAAAATATTTTAAAATTTGGGATAAATAAAATCTGCAAAAGTACAAGCGGTAGCAATACTTTATAGATGGAAATGAAAACAAAGAGATGTTTTTCCCCAGTTAGATTGCTGCTATAAATCTTCTCCAAATATCACACAAACAGGGGTGGTTGGAGGCCAATTGAACTCGGGAACCATATGCATGTCGGCGCAGCAGCAGCTGTCCAGTCATTACAACCTGCACAATCTGTACGGATTGACTGAAGCTATTGCAACGCACAGGTCAGACTATGCAGCCCTGTGATTATTACTTGAATTGGTGTTATTACATCACCAGTTCAAGAATAAAGAGATGCAAACTACAATAATATGCAAATGTAGGTATTTGTTTTGCTGCACATGAATCCTGTTTACTATGTTTTCATCCTCAGCGCTCTCATGAACATTCAGGGGAAGAGACCCTTTGTTTTGTCTCGCTCCTCGTTCCCTGGCATCGGGCGGTTTTCTGGAGTCTGGACAGGAGATGTGAGGAGTGACTGGGAGCAGCTTCGGCTCTCCATCCCTGGTGAGTAAATGCCAAGTGTCAAAGGTCATGCCAGTGCGTTTTTGTGGAAATTTGGTCTCAATACAAACTTGCGCTGAAATACAATAATTTCCTTTTGTACTATTTTTTATGTAGCCGTGCTGCGGTTCAGCCTGTTCGGAGTCCCCCTGGTGGGAGCGGACATATGCGGCTTTGAAGGCAACACCAACGAGGAGTTGTGTGTGCGATGGATGCAGCTTGGCGCCTTTTACCCGTTTATGAGGAACCACAATGACAAGCCCAATGCTGTGAGACTCAAAAGTTTATGTGATTGTTTTTATAGCGTAATGGGGATTTGTGAGCGTTCGTTTCACATCGCGAGAAGTTTCCCTGTTTTCACGTGTCTTGTCCCTCAGCCTCAGGAGCCGTTTGTATTTGGGCAGAAGGCCCAAGCAGCCATGCGGAGTGCGTTGAACCTTCGCTACTCCCTTCTCCCGTTCCTCTATACACTCTTCCACCGTGCGCACATGTCTGCTGACACTGTAGCTAGGCCCCTCTTCATGGAGTATGTGCTTTCTTCTTCTGTCCTTTTAACGTAACATGAAACTAAAACATCTCAACCCCTTTTCATTCTTTTCTCTGTGGTTTTCTAACTCTCAGGTTTCCCGCCGACCCTCATTGTCGGACCATAGACCAACAGTTCCTGTGGGGGAGTTCACTTCTCATCAGTCCTGTTTTAGAGCAAGGAGCAGTAGAGCTGAGCGCGTACCTACCAGCTGGCACTTGGTACCAACTGGACAATGTAAGCTGCAATGCAGTCTTTGTTACTTATAAAAGTGTTTACACCTTTTGAACCTGTTCATATTTTCATTTTATAACCACAAACTTTGATGGGGCTTTTTTTCTGGAAATCTTTTTGCACAAAAATCGGAGAAGTGCTTTGTGTTTAGTTCCCTTTACTCCGAAACCCTCCATAAAGGTCAGTGCAGCCAATTTGGTTCCTCACTCACCGAAAGTAGTAAATGGAGCCCACTTGTGTTGTTTAAATCACAGAATGAAGGTGCTCTGCTAAAATGAGACCAAAATTAAACTTTTTAGGCAAAGTACAAAACCCCATATGTGGTGGGAAGCCCTCTGCAAAATACGTGAGACTACAATAAAAGATGAAATTGTTGTCATGTGTTGGAATGGCCCAGTCAAAGTCCAGTGCTAATTGATAACACAATAATGCCTAAAGATTAAATTAGTTCTTATCACAGGCTCTTTACCCTTTCAGACTGATCTCGAGCTACTTTGCAAATAATAATGGCCAAAAAAGATCAGCCTTTAAAAGGACAAAGCAAGTAGAGAAATGCCTTGAAACACAATATAATGTTCTCACTTTTTTAATTGTAAATAATGTTAAAAGTCACATAATTTTCTTTACATGTCACCATTATGCACTACTACTGTTGGTCTACTACATAATACCTTGGTAAAACACATTGAAGTTTCTGATTATACAAAGTATGAAATGGCAAAATATGTAATAGTTTAAAAGACCTTGCATCTCTTTTGCTTTCTCAAAGGGTCAGCCGTTCCACAGTAACGGTCAGTACATCCAGCTATCAGCCCCTCTGGAAACAATCAATGTTCACGCGAGGGAGGGCCACATCATCCCCCACCAGGTGGGAGTCAACTCTACAGAGTTAGAGAGAAAGTAGCCTGGGTTTTATTTCAGTCTTTGTCTCAGCTTTAGGGATAAAGTGAAAATTTGTTCCTAGTGTTTTAGCTTACAGGACTTGCTTGGTAAACTGCACAAATCAGTTTGAAGGTTAATTCTGGTATGTTCATTAGCTTGATTCACAGTAAAATTGCCAGTGTTGAATTAACACTCAAAAGTGTCTATATGTGTCCAAGTCAGCTGGTGTTAAAGTAACACTTTCGAAAGTGTTAAAAGATTGACACCCATATTTTTGTTAAATTAACATTGGTCTATAATGCTAAAATTGGTTTAAGAAAACTTAAGCTTTCCATTTCTGTGTATTGTTTTGAACATTTTCCACTGAATTTGATTGATATTGACACCTTGTGGGTCAATTATTTACTTTTTTAACACCACATTGTGTTTTGTGATCAACACTACACTGGTGTTACTTTTAATATATTTTGACACCAGCACCATTGTAAATGTTAATGTAACACTGTAGTGTTGAATTTAACACCAGCTGACTTGCACACATATAGAAACGTTTGGGTGTTAATTCAACACTGGCATTTTTACTGTGTAGTGTCCTTCGTAACATGTTGCTGTATTTCATTTAAAAGTAAAAAAAAAGCTGTTTTGAAATGCTGTATAATCCTTTTCTGTTTTCTGTGAAGGAACCTGCTTTGACCACCGCTGCTTCACGTGAAAACCATTTCTTCCTGACGGTGGCGCTGTCCAGTGGTGGCTGGGCATGGGGGGAGTTGTTCTGGGACGACGGAGACAGCCTTAGAACTTTTGAAACACAAAATTATTGTTACGTTAACTTCACTGCTGGACAGGTAGGTACAGTGGCTACCAGAAGTAATAATACCACTTCAACTAAACCCTTTCGAGAAGTTTGAAGTCTGTTTAATGCACCATAAGACCATAAGAGAGTGGAGACGTGTTTGATCTGGAAGTTTTAATTGTTGTAAATCCTGAATATGATCAGGTTTTTATTTGGACTCTGACTAGCAGATGTTTAATTATTTGTGCTTTGCTTCAGTCGCAGATAATTAGCGACCTTCTCAACCTCAATGGGGCCTTGGCCAGTCTTCTTCTGGGAGGCCTCCAGGTGTTTGGAGTGTCTTCACAACCTCTTTATGTCTTGGCTAATGGAGAGAAAGTTACAGACTTTACGTATAAGACTGACACAAAGGTAAGTTCTGGGTTAGAGAATACTTTTTGCTCTGATGCTTTTTAATTACGTCCTTTCAGTTCACCATCTTGCAAGCTGAACTTTATCTTTGTGCCTGTTCTTGTAGGTCCTAACAGTGACTCGTCTGGCCTTGCCTATGTCAAAGACATTTACAGTCCAGTGGGTTCTATGATGAACCGAATTCATCCTATTCTTTGCCCTGTGCTGCTAAAATGATCAGCTGCTTTTGTCATCACCCCAGCAGATTTTTTTTATTAAAGCCTTTGAATGTAAACTAAGCAGCCATTTGGTTTTGATTTTTTTAAAATTAGGATCAGTTAGTGTTATATAAAAAGAGTTTTGTAAATATTGCTTTGTAAATAGTATTTGTAAAATATGCAAAAAAAAATAGACTTTTTTATCTTGTGATTTTACCTTTTGATCTTGATAAGACGCTCCATTTGCTGATACTTTATTACTCTTCAAAGTCAAGTCGTTCCACAGTAAGATGAATTACTAAAAATAAATCTATATGAAAAAAAATTCAAATTACAAATTACTAAGAGAATTGACCCTCACAGAATTTATAGATTTATAAATGCCATATTATTAGAGTAAAGATAGATGAATTCAAATACATGCTACTCCTCTTCTTTGAGCTGATCTAGTAAACAAAATCCTACTGAAATTTAAGGTTGTAACCTGAACATTTCTGAAAAAATATCCCTGGTTATGCATATGTTTTGCAGGGCTCTGTTGTATTTTTGTTGTCAGAAACCAGTTTTAAACAGCTGAAGACGGCAGAAGCGTGATGATGCTCTGAATCCAGCTCTGGTCCTGATGTTGGACCAACTGAATCCCAGCACTCATCGGAGACCTTTAAAACGTAACTTGCATGACAAAGAATCTAAAATCCATCATTAAATCCCAAATGTCCAGTTATGTGTCAGTAATACTACGTGCCGGATGTAGCTATATATGCGGAGTGATTGGTTAGGAGATGTGACGTGAAGTCAACACATTAAAGAAGCGAAGATATTTCAGGAAGTAAAAACCATTGTATCTTACATTAAAGTGTCAAGCGTGTTTCAAATATAAACGCATATGACTTCTTTAAGGTCACTTTACTTTGAAAGTCCAGAGCGGAAGTGTACGCTTTTGCCATTGAAACAGCAGCAGTTAGGCGGACGGCGGTGGCTCATACAGTGATAAACCTCTGCGATAAAAAAAAGAAAGAAAAAAAAAAGAGCTGAGTTGATATTAAACAGAGCTAAACCGGTGAAAAGGAGCCGAACCCAGGCCCGGTTCGCAGCGCTGGGGCTCTGTCCGCTTGCAGAGATGGGTGTCCGGACTGGGCTGTAGATTCCAGCGGCGGGACTGAAGGTGAGAAGGCTGCATGCTGCTGCTATCTGTTCATCTATTCCTGCCCTGGAGCAGGTGTGCACACCAGTCACTGTATCAGTCACTGTGGCCGACAAGCATGTATGTTTTTCTACGAGGTGTGTATTTTAGCCTCTGACAGCTAAAATATTCACGTTTAGAGGTGGTTCTGACACAGAGTCCCTGCTCGGACATGTAACCCAGAGGAACTAATGTTAGGCCTGGTGTAAATAGCCGTGTCCATCCGCTGCTGTCAGGCGGATGCTGCCGAGGCTTGTCCCGCCATAAGCAGGCTGACATCCTCATTCACACAGAAAATACTGAGAATTGATGCTGAGAAAAATACAGATGCTGGATTTCCATGTTCATTGAACTGAAAGCTGAGACTTCTCCCTTGTTCCATCTTAATAAGTATTTATTTTTGAATGATTTCAAATTTATTTAATTTCACTTTGGTTCATGAATGGTTTGCTAATGTGGATTTTCTTACAATGAAAATAAGAAATAAAATAAAAATTACCTCTTGTTAAAGTCGACACTCTCGAGTTCACAGTGTAACTAATCTCCATATCAACTTTATGTTGCTGATAAACTGTTTAATTGTTTAACGTTCCATCTTTCTGTTTTCTGTGCAAATTTTGGCTTTTTTGTTGTAAATTTGTTTAGTTCTGCAATATTTTACCTAAAACCGCCTCAGTGCTGACCTCTTTAGGTCGAACAGTGCCTAAGCAGTTGAATTTTCCTATTGGTTGCAGCGGTACAGCTTAGTACAACTTCATCACAGTTTCAGTTGGGGCATGAAACCATCTCACTCCCTGCGTCGCCTGTTGGAGAGTCAGGAGTTGGAATAATGTGCATGGCTGTGGCCAGCTTTGAACGATGGCGTTACTCAGCTTAGCAAATGTGTGATTTAATTTTCAGTGTGGACACAGAGGGAATGGCTCTACGTTGCTCTGCTCTGACTTCTGATGGTTATTAAAACAAGAAGACCACCGCCTTGTTTTCTCCCTCCACTCAACCCCACGTTTTGGTGGACTTTTTCAAAATTTGTCTGGAGGTGGGGTTATGCTCTCATAGAGGGGTCAATCACACTTTAACCCTGCTTGTTTTTAATTTTTTAAAATTTTTTTTACATGTGGTTTTATGGGGCAATAGGAAATCCTACAAAACATTTTAAGCTAGCCGCTATGCTAACAGGAAGTTTTCATTCAGTAACTCTGGATTGTTTATTGTAATGAATCCTGTTTTTGCCTTTGAATGTTAAGTTTTATACTTGAATTTTTTGTCAATGTTGAGAGGTTTTATTTTGGCTCTTTGCATTATTTAGCTTCTTCAGAGCCT
>CAEGAF010147544.1:0-11785 GCA_903067075.1 Micropoecilia bifurca
AGGGAAGTCTGGGCCTCCCTTCTGAAGCTGCTGCCCCCGCGACCCGACTCCGGATAAGCGGAAGAAAATGGATGGATGGATGGATGGATGGATGGATGGATAAAAAAAATTTATTACATTTAACTTTATTTTGTCAGCTGTAATAAATGCTGACTGTATAAACTAAAGCACCTTCTGTCTGTAAATACATCAGTAATTTTTTAATAAGTTGTTGTTGCTCCTCCATGAGAGTTATTAAGGTGGAACTTAATATTGTTTATATTTCAAAACAGAACTGCATAAATTACATTTTGCATCCAACACTGGACGCCGCTTGCCAATATTTTGCCATAACTGAATTATTAGAATAATCTAAGGCCAAGAGAATTAATTTTGATAAATCATCAATTGTCAACTAATTTAGTAATTAATTAATTGCTAACTGAAGTATGCAGACTCAAACAGTGAATCTGCTGAAACCAAAAATACTTTGAGCATGTTTGACTTATAATTGCATGTTTTTAAGACAAAAACATGCAATTTGTTTTTATCTAAATACATGTTACATTTAAGAAACAAACACTTTTGTCTGCATATATTTCATAACCAAACACCTGAAGTGGCATAGCTTTAGCTTTACGTGGTTCATGTTCACAAAATGATTGCTATGTTGTTGCATCGTAGGCAATAAAATGTTTTATTTTATATTAAAACATACATTGATTTATTTGTTTGTTTGCATCTTTTAATGTATTTCTAATATTACATTAAAAAACCTTAAATGAAGATATGGAGCATTTGCCAATCAGTCATCAGAATAATCAATAAATGAATCAATAACTAAGGCCATTTTCAGCTGCTAGCCTAGAAAATTGGAGACAAAGGTATAACTTTTAGTCAGATGTAAAAAAAAAAAAAGAAACGGATTTACTGCTTGTGTGAATTTTTTCAGAAAGTGTTGCTGTGTTTTTCTGAAAGGTTTTGGACCCAGACAAGGAAGATGAGGAAGACAGCGCTGTAGTTGTCACTGACGACGGAAACAAAACACAAAAGAAGCCGAAGGATGATGATGACGAGGAACAAGATGAAGACATGGAGGTTGCAGACTTTCCCTCTTCTGTAGTTTCACACTTTACACATTTAGAGACTGATTTTACAAAAATATTTTATGACTAGGATGATGAGTCAGAGGATGGTTCTGATGAGGAGAGTGAGTGTGAGGAGGAGGAAAAGGAGATGGAGGAGGGAGAAGTGGACCAAAACTTTCGCCTTGAGCTGATGAAGGTCCTGCAGCAGCAGAATGCTCTGGTGAGTGATCCAGTCAGCACTTCCTGTCTGGTTCTAAGTCCAAACCTCTTCGGCTTATTTTAGTAATAATATGCTGCTTATTTAGGCCACTGAGGAGGACGCCAGCAGCGATGAAGATCTGGATGATGAAGCTATGATGCAGCTGGATAAGAGCCTGTCAGCGCTATTCTCAGAACAAAAGAAGAAGACTGAGGAAAAGAAAAATGAGAAGATGAAGCTGCAGAAAGAGAGAGGTCTGGTCCGGGACTTTAAGATAAAGGTAACTGGCCCTCAGCTAGAGCTGGCCAAGATGGCATCAAAATAACATGGCCAATCCTTTTATACCACATCTGGTTTTCTGGTTTTAATGTTTTCTTTTCTTGCTTTATTTTCTAAAAGAAAAAAATTGCAAATTACAAAATAAAAATCAAAAGTGTTTTTTATTTCAATCATCTCAATATGAGTTGTATGATCTACGAGAAATTAATCATTATATTAGCAGAATTAAGAAGCAGTTGTACAGGTGAGCCGTGGTGGTGCAGGGGATGAGCACAGCCCAGGTACTGAGGGCTGAGTCCTGGCTGCAGCTGTCGGTTCGACTCCCAACCTGACTCACCCACCGCATGTCTTCCACCCTCAATGCTCGCCTTCCTGTCTACCTACCGTCAAATGATGGCCACTAGAGCCATAAAAACCATAAAAAAACCATAAAAACAATATACAAAACAAAAAGAAGCAATTTTACCAGGAGAAAATCTTAAAATTATGAGAAAAAAATAGTTTCAAGGATGAAAAAAGCTTGCATAATTAATGTTTTGTTGTTGGTTTGTTTTTCTTTCTTGTCTCCTTTTCTGCCAATAACTGGATGACAAAACTCTTCAGTCTGGTTTTAAATAGACCCTTTTTTGAAGGACAATTTTGTTTAAACACACATCAGATTTAAAATGTCTTCCAGTTCCATTGCTAAATGTTAGTGATCAATAATATACAATGTTCTTGCATTATTTTGCCATTATTATTATATTATTAGAAAATGGTCTCAAAGCAATAATATTATTGTTTGTCACAAGAACTTCTGTGACAATTTATCACGCAGAATTTTTATTTTTTTGTCTACAGGCCTACTACAGGCCTACTCATAATATTATGACTTTATTCTTGTCATCTTCAGACTCTATTCTCACTTTAGTATGATTGTTGTTGTGTCAATTATGTATTTTCCACCATACTGTTTTGTAATATTACCTTCGCTTAAAAAAGAAAGAAGAGAAAAATCCTAGTCAGACATTTGGTTGTAGAGTTGACCTAAATTCAACGTTGAAATAAATAGAAGCTGTAAAAGCAAACTAGATGGCAGCTCTGGCCGATCTGACATCACACGTATGAAAATCCAAGAAGGGCTCTAGTGAAACAAAATACAGATTTTCCAAAAATGAAATCTTAAAAAACTAAAAATGATTTAATCAATAACATTGATTTATTGCCCAACACTAATCTCATTGGCTACTTTAGATTCCTGGGACATGCAGTAGGGAAAACCTCTCTTATCACTGATAACATGTCCATTTCAGGTGTTGGACCTGGTTGAGGTGTTTGTGGCCCGGCAGGCCGGCAGCCCTCTGATTCTAGGTCTAGTGGAGCCGCTGCTAAACGTGATGGACAGAGGAATGAACTCTGGGAGTGAGCAGCAGGAGCAGGACTTCCTCCACAGAGCAGCAGATATCTTCAGGTAAAACCGTCTCATCAGGTTCTGATCAGGATTATAATAGTTTTGAGGTTTTCATTATAGTTACTTTTATTCCATTGGGACTTTTTGTAAGTTTTAATTAGTTTCTAGAGTGTTTTTGCTCGTTCTTATTAGTCAAGTATTATTTAGTTTAGTTTTGGTACTTTTTTCATACTTTGGTTAAATGCAGATTTCAAAATGTCAAAATATTGACCTTTTGAATAATTTGAGTATTAATTGCATCAATTGGATAATAAATACTGAATAAAAGATATGATGTTCAAAAAATATATTCAATTATTGTTGAACAACCAACTGACTCGTTTTTTTGCCCAACTTTTGCGTTTGACAGGTGATGGAAACTGCTTGAGTTGAGGAACAAATAAATCAATTTCATATTGGTTCAAAAGACTAATAAATAAAACACCAAATGAAGGATATTATCTATAATTTCAATAAGTTTCAGTTTATAAACGCATAATATAGTTCAATTTAATTAGTTTTTCCCATTTATTACCATTTTTATTTATTTCAGGGGTAAGTTTTCTGGGGGAAACGCTGGGTGTGTATGATAATGGATGGATGGATGAGGCTCCTTTTTCATCAGAATAATCAACATTAATTGATTACTAAAATAATCATTATTTGCTGCCCTCTAAGTAACAATGAAACAATTGAAGAAGTTTAAAGACGACTTTTAAAAGAAAAAATAAAATTTCTCTCATCAGGTATAACTGCTGGTAAAGGTAAATGTAATTTTATTTATATAGCACATTTTCAGCAAGAAGCAAAATGCTTTACAAGAATTAAAAGGAAATACAAAGAAAATAACAAACCAAATGAAAGAGCAAAAAATGAAAACGTTAATCTAAGTATGTAAACTAGTTGCGCCTGTTCAGGGTTGCTAAGTTTCCTCTGGTCTAATTCCTTTTCTGGGTTGGAGGAATAAGAGTCTAAAATGTAGTTGCTAAGGTAGTTTTTCTGGATTCTAAATTTGATCTAATTCCTGTTCTGGTAATTCTTCCCTAAGCTTTTGTTTGAAACTTTTGCAGCTTTATAATTTAATAATCTAAAACCTAATTTGAAATTTTTCTTCCTCTTTTCCAGGAACCATTTGTGCAGGTCCAAAGTTTACTGCAGGTCTGCTGGTGACAGGCAGGGGGAGCTCCACGACCTGCTGGACAAACTGATGAGCAAAGCCCGGAAACTGTCGGACTCCTCTCTGTGTCTGTACTACTTCAGGTATAAGGCTACAGAAAATGATGTTGAACTTTATCACATCCCTCCCTCCATGTTCACAAAGGAAAGCAGATTTTACATTTTTTACCTATTTATGTGAATTGATTGCTGATGTTATGTTTCCTTTCAGTGCGTCTCTTTATGTGGTGAAGGTGCTGCGTGGTGCTCCACCCAATGAGACCAAAGAGGAACCTGCAGCTGACAGAGCTGCAGCATCAGTAAATGATGTATGTTTACACACTTTGGTCCAGTTCATGATTGCATTTGACTTGTCACGACCTTCTCACTGCGGGAGGGTGCTGTGTTTAGATTATAGGAAACACATTCAGATGGTTTACATGGCAAAATCTTACCCAGTATCTTTGTCTAGTTTCTAGTGCAATTCTCTTATTACACTCAAAATTAAATAAAACTAAGTTACAAATAAGTTAGTTTTGTTTTAAGTCAGTAATTCCACAATATTGATTAAAAAGTACTAATTACAAGTGAAATAGTCTGGCAGTGGAGCAAGACAGTTCCTACATTATAAGTTCAAAGTTTTGTTCCACTAGCACAACATTTCTCAACAGGAGCCTTCAGAGGAGACCAGGACTTTTTCTGCTGCTGTAACAGGTTTTATATCGGTCTGGTACCCATAGAATGAAGCAATGAAGTCATTTTGAATCGGGGCCTGAAATGGAGAATTTGATGCTAAACAGTGAAAAGTTCAGCTCAACTGTTCAACTGACAGAAACACTGAACACAAGAAGAGTTGTGATTGATACAGTTGCAGTTCTAGCCATGTTTTAATGTTCAGTTTAAACTGGTGTAGTTGTGCATCTTTTATCAAGATTTAGCAACTAACATGTCACTAAATGGCTCAGAAAAAGAAAAGGCTGAAAAAGTTTTTTATTTTCATTTTATCCGTTCTGATTAGCTGCTGTTATGGCTTCAAGATGCCCATTACATTTTTCTTTGACACCTATAACAATAATTTCTATTCACATGGGGGGGGGGTGTTCTCTGGGAAACTAATAATTTAGTTATGTGTCTTTCTGTAAGGATTTTTTTATGATAAATACAGAACCATTAAATAACCATCATAATAGCAACAATAATGATGATAAAATAACATTCAGTTATTCAGGTGGCCTACCTGGGTAACGGATAGGGGAGCAGTGGCCCAAAAAAGGTGGAGAACAAACCTTGTTATTTCACTAATAAGCTTTTTTTTTGCCAATCTCTTATATCTTGCTGAAAAGTTATTTAAGTTAGATTTGTCTTATTTTAAGTGTCCTAACATATGTGCACTAGAAACTAGACGAAAATACTGTATTGATGTTACATGCGCTTTTCACATGTTCTTTGTAGTATTTTAGCGTAGATGCTTCCTTGGCTATGACTGATCAATCACTCACAATTGCTGATAAATGTTCTGCCAGTGATTGTATATCAGCAAATTACTTCTTTACATGGGATTTATTTTTCATATCTTTGAATATATGTACTCTTTCTAATTATAATTTTAAATATTTTTATTCTAATCATGCAAATGTAACCAAAAATATATTTATTTTTGAAGATTTCACACATTTTAATTGGGAAAGAAGGCAAACATCGTGGAGAGGCTGTACATAACATGATGTTTGCTAATTATTGTCCTCAGTCCAGTATAAACTTCATAACTGACAATAGAAATAGTTGCTGCCTCATATTTTCACAGTGACTTTACAGCTGAAGGATGAAGCTGCTGTCAGATGCCTTCAAAAGTGTCTGAAATTAATTGAAAAGAATCTCATGAAAGGGGATCCTGACATTTTTGGCATTAAAAGAAAAAATGACTTCAGTGTTTTCGGTTATTACTAGTTTATTATAAGCCAGAGATGACAACTTCTGCTTCCCCAGGTTTTAAGGTATTTCTCTACAACAATTAAACAAATGTTTTTAAGTGGTAAAAGAAACTATTTAATATATACATATTTCTTTTCCATTTTTACCATCAAACACTGATTTGTCTAAATGCTGAATTATTTAAAGTTTTTTAAGTAGAACATTATTATTTTTGAAACAGCATCTAGATTAATCACACGAAGATGAATATAGATAAATTGTACCAACAATTTATTGAGGGTAACGACCATCAAGCCATAATTTTCATGGTTGATAGACAAAAAAAATCACTTAATTTTGGCCATGTTAGGACCTATACAAACATGAACATAGCTGTGGCTCTATGAGTGGAGTAATTGTCTTGTGATCGGAAGGTTGTGGATTCAATTCCAGCCACATGTTGATGAGCCCATGGGGACTTAACCCCAAATTGATCTGTGAATGTGACTCTAGTGCAAAGTCACATTGCACTAGAGTCAATGTGACTTGTAAGTGATATACAAGTTCAGTTCATTTAATTTGTCCCGCAGGACAAATTTCACGAGGCAACAAAAAAGGGATTATGAAACAAAAGTTTTTTGGGAGGCTGGTTTTTAGGCTGGTCATCTTTATTCACCAGTAGCTTGACTGGGCGTAGTAAATGGACCAGGGCTGGGAATAAAACCCAGGACAGCTGCATCAAAGTCTGTATCCCTAACATGGGTCACCTGCAGTATATTATGTCCCAAACCTTTTGAGCCATTTCATACAGAAACACCCAGCATCCAGCATTTCTTGTGTTAAGCCACTCCTCCATATTTGTAGAGAACTGGGTTGTTGTTCATGTCTTCAAATGAAAGTAAATTTAGTTTTCTGTTTGTAAGATAAGGTCTGAGATTTAAGGACTTAAATTTTGATTATAGTGAAATTAGATCTGCAACTGACAATTTGAATAGTTGATTATTCTGGTGATTAATCACTGAATTGGATAAAAATATTGGCAGCTTCTGAAGATTTTTCATTTAACCTCATAAACCATTTTTATACAATATTAGAAATAGATTAGATGAAAATAAACATAGAATTAAATTATTTTTTTAAATAATAAAATAAGTTGTTTGTGGCCTAAAATGCAATTTTCTTTATTTCTTTAGTGAATTTGAACCAAGTGAAGCTTGGTATATGAAAACATATTTACAGACAAAAGCATAATGCATGTATATTCCTTTACAGTTTTGGCAAAGTTCCTGCTAAGAATGTGGTGTTTTTGTTACAAATGTCTGTATTTTGAGTGTATATGCCACATTGCAGTTAATCGATTACTAAATTATTATACAATTTTTTTCAATAATTGATTAATTATGATTAATCATACAGAAAAGAAGCTCATTATAGGTTAAACAGAAAAGAAAGTGAAAATGTTTCTGGGAGCAGTTTTGGGTTTTAACTGCTGTGAATATGTTAGTTTTCAATAAATTGAATCTGTATAATTCAGTTTATCATTAATCAATTACTAAATTATTATTTCAATAATCTATTAATCAGATTAATTGCTTCAACCCTAATTCAAATATATTGACATTCACCAGCTGCTCATACATAGAATCAGGTAAATCTGCTGTGGATCTCTTGGTACATAAAAAAAATCTAATTTAGAGGTAAAAACCGAAGAGAAAGTGAAGAAGTTTCAGTGAGAGCAGCTCTGACAGACAGAAACAAGATGGTTAGTGTACAGCAGAGAAACAGAGCAGAGCAGCACATCTGATGGGCTTTTTCCCCCTGGCTGTCATTTTATCCTGTCATGAGTGGGAAGTAAGTCAGCAGGAAGGATTTTAGGACTCAGAAGCAGCTACATGGGAGTCAAACTTGACTTGTCTGAATTTAAAGCTTTCTCTTTCTGCCAACTTCTCAGACAGAAAGTCTGAACCTCACGCTTGTCTCATGTCGTGTTTAACCACAGCTGAGGTTTATGGGGAGCGTGGATGTGGATCGGGTGTCGAGCCTCTTCAGAGAGGCTCTGATCTCCTTCATGAGCCGGAGGAAAAGCCCTCTGACCTCCCAGATGTTCACCGACCTGTTCACTAGATTCCCTGTGAGTCCAAGCGCACATCTTTACTCATAGTGTCTCATTCAGAGCATAAATGACACTTTGTGACGGTTGGTCCAGGTCTTATGTGTGAACCTCCTGGATACGGCTGTGCAGCACATCACATCAGGAGTCCGGGGACATCAGCAGGTAAAACCCTTCATGCACAAACACAAAATAATAAATAAAACCAAACACTGATAATTAACATTTAACATGAACAAATTCTTGTTTGTATTCAAACTGGCAAAAATCAAATAAGAGTGAATTAATTGAACTAATTCAATTACAAGGAACATAACTCTTGTTTTATGGATCTCATTTCATATGTAGTGTCAAGCGTGTGTGTTGGTCCTGCGGGCCATGCAGAGCAGAGACATCCAGCAGCTCCTGAGCAGCTATGAGTGGACGCAGCTCTGTGAGAAGGTCTCAACGCAGCTGGTCTTGGTAAGGAAACACATCTCCACCATATCAATGAAATCCAGTTTGAATCCCACTTCTCTAACCTTGGAGGACGCCACCGATTTCTCACTTAGGGAAACTGTAGACGCTGCCATTAGTAAAGGGCTGGAAATGCCGAGGAGAGACAGAGGAAATCAATCAACAGAACCTCCAGATGCGTTTGGCCTGAGTGCCGCTGCTCACCAGAATGACTTGTGGCCTTTTATTAGAAAAACGGTGTCATCTGCGCAAAGCTCCGCCCACAACAGGAAGTCAACATGAAAACAATATTCAACAGAAACACTTAGAGGGTTTGCTGTCCACCCTGTTACCAGGGCAACTCAGTTTGATTTGGGACCTAAATTGTTAAATTTTCTGCTGTGGTTCACTTTCATGCCTCACTGTGTGAAATGAAATACCTGATCCCCTGTTGCTTGTGGTGGTGATTCACCCAGAACCACTGAAGGAAATGACACAAAAAGTTCTGAAGACACTGAGCATGAAATGTAAACCAGCATGGAGTGTCGTCATGTTAGCAGTTGTAGTATTTCTGCTTTGTTGTAGGCAAAAGCCAAGCCAATTCTACTGCTACCTCACTTCTTTGTTTTGGTTGACTTTACCCAGAATGCCCTTGTGCTATAGTCTGCTTGCTACTTCTGGAGTAGTTTGCAGATCACTTGGCATTGACTTATGCATTCGAACCACTCCAGAGTTTACTCACACTGAACTGAGACCTGTGTTTTTATACAGAGCAGTTTGAGTATTTAGCTTATTTTTTTTAGTTTTATTTTTTCAGAGCAGTCAATTGTCCCAAAAGTTGTTGCAATAAACAATAATATTTGAGAACATTTTCAAGTAGTGCTGAATAATCCAGTCTTTGGTAGAAAGAAAGAGAAACTCGTGAAAAGCAAGTAGTCATGCAAGTGGAATATAGGGCTTGTTTTAATTTACCGGGCAGTAAATTGATTTTTTGCTTATTGCAACATGCTTATTCAGTTGTGCATTCACTCTTCCCCAAACAAACCAAACTTTGTAAACAAACAACTTGATGGACCCTTAGTTACCTAACCAATGGCAAAGCATGAGTTAAACCTTAACTAGTGGTATTTAGATTATTTTACATTTACTAATCAGACTTTCCCTCCACTTCCTGCTCAATCAGTCCAATCAGCAGCCAGCTCTGCCTCCTCCTGTTTAAATTCTGTCCCTCTCTGCTTGTGGAACTGATTGAAAGTCTTATTCATGCACACAAGGCACTTTGAGCAGAAATGTTCATTCAAATGCAAGCTTCAAGCCTGTTTACGTTCTAATTACATTAATTTGGAACCTTTATGAGATTGCATGGTGCAGTGATAAATGATAATTGGAGGCGCTGCTCCTCTCGCTGTCCTCCTTGCGTCCTCCAGAGAGCAGAGGGTGAAGACATGCGTAATTACATGCTCCTGTAAATCGTCCCAGAATGGCTCCACCTCTGGTGCCTTTGCTCCTGAAATAAACGCAAGAACAGAAAATCCTGTCCTCCTTAACTGCCTTCACTGTCCTTGATTTCTGAGAGTTTTCTGCATAGTTATTTAGAAAGTAAGATAAAAAACTTTTTCTGGTAGTTCCAGATAATGTTTTTAAGTTGCTGTTTTGACAAGAAGTACAAAGATAAGCTTGTTTTAAACAGCTTATTTTGATATTTGTAAAGATTATGATTTAAGCATCATAATCTTTGTGATTAATAATCATTAATTAATCAAATAATATCATTTATGACATTCAGAGAAGGACAATTTGGCCATTTTGTAGCTGTGAGTTTGTCATTTTGGTCTGTTAAAGAAAATTTGACTATTTACATTTACCAGCAACAAAAACAACAAAACATTTTACTTGGGAAATAGATTATTTGCTAAAATACAATGAGATTTACTTCTTGTCTGGCCTCTTCCTTGTAAATGTATTTTAAATGTTTTTTTAAGTGTTATTTTAGAATTTCTGGAAGAGACAAAATACTTGTCTCTTCCAGAAATTCTACCATTGTACAGCCCAGCTCTGCTTGGGTTGCTAGGTGATGGGACTAGGCAATGCCGCAGTGCCCATTGATTGAGACTTAACAGTTGGGAGGTTTTTGAATTGGCTTGTTTTACAAACGGACCCAAACAGAAGTATAAAAACGGCAAATTGTGAATTTGGCTTGAAAGGTCCTTTTAAAGGTTTGTCTTGAACATTTCAAGACAAGCTTTGAAATGTAGGTTCTGCTAATTATGTTGGTCATAATTAGCAGGACAAACATGATTTGTAATATAACTTTTCTGTTGTGTTCTGTCTACAGAGTCTGGGTCAGGTGGGCCAAGCTGAGAGCAAGGTGGCCAAAGAGAAGCTGGTCAAAACCCTGGAGCTCTGTCAGTTTGTGGTCAAGAACATTCGCCAGCAGGTGGGTGGGCTCATGGTAATCAAATAAAGCTGGACTCAACAAATGAAGAAGAAAAAAATCAACACAGTGCAGTTTTTGCGTTTTCTACTTGTGCAGAAATTGTTTGTGGACCTGGAGGAGCTAAAGAAGGCCCTGCAGACCCTGACCAGCAATGTCTCATTCAAGAAGACAGGGAAACTGGAGGACACCTACTGGGCCGTGATGAAACACTTTGGAGTGATGTAAATTATAGATGTTTTTATAAGCACAATTTTTGTATTAATAGTCAGCCTGTATGTTGGGGTTTACCCCGGTGGACAAGCGGGTAGCCTCCCTCCGCCTACGGGTGGGGGGACGGGTTCTGACTGTTGTCTGTGTTTACGGGCCGAACAGCAGTTCAGATTACCCTTACCCAGAGTCCTTAGAGGGGGTCTGGAGATGCCCCCCCGGGGGACTCCCTTGTCCCACTGGGTTACTTCAACGTTCACGTGGGCAATGACACTGAGACCTGGAGGGGCGTGGTTGGGAGGAACGGCCCCCCGATCTGAACTCGAGTGGTGTTCTGTTGTTGGACTTCTGTGCTCGTCACGGTTTGTCCATCACGAACACCATGTTCAAGCATAAGGGTGTCCATACGTGCACTTGGCACCAGGACACCATAGGCCGCAGTTCAATGATCGATTTTGTCATCGTTTCATCAGATCTGCGGCCGTATGTCTTGGACACTCGGGTGAAGAGAGGGGCGGAGCTGTCCACTGACCACTACCTGGTGGTGAGTTGGCTC
>CAEGAF010147549.1:0-37058 GCA_903067075.1 Micropoecilia bifurca
TAACATTGTGAAGCTCTACGTAGAACCTTCTTAAGATCCAATAGTGCAAAATGCAAATTCTTGCAGTTTTTTAACTGGTCTTAAGATTTTGGTCAGGAGTTTATATTAAGATGTGTTATTGCGGGGGCAATTTCAGGTTAGGTGGTCCGTGACTGGTAAATGGGTTAAGTGGTCCTCAACCTGAAAAGGTTTGTGAAACACTTTCCTAAAACATTTCACCAGGTTGAGGTATACATTCTTCGTTCCATTTTTTTAATAGATCATGCATTATACGAAGAGATATAGATTCACAGCATTGTAGATCCTCCACGTTACTTTACAGTTGCCATAAGGTGCTTTTCCATATATTCAAATGAAAAAACATTTTTTTCTTGGGAGTTTTCCCAAGATGCCGCTCTTTGCTGTGATAGAAACGACCATATCCATTCCACGTGTGTCCTGCAGATGAATTGGATACAAACTGGTCATTGTCTGACGTAGCAGGTAATGTCAAAAATTGGTTTAAAAAAATAAGCCAATTTGGGGAGTAGGTAATGTGGAGGGTTGATGCAAACACCCCTCCACTGTTTGCATCAGCCCACAGTATTGGTTGTAACTTTATTACAACCAATACTGCTAAGATCACTTCTTAGACATTAGGAGGCTGTGGTGGGCACAATTCCTCTAATCCACTAGTAGCTAATCTTTCTAATTGGCACTCTTTTGCTTTTGCTAACTTTATGTTCTGTAAACTTTCTGTTGAATAATGCTCAACATCTGTGTTGAAGTTTTAGTTATATACTGTTAAGAATTCTACAGATAGATAGCATTCATGCTCTTATTTTGAAGAGGTTGATGGCTGTTTATGGAGCAGTTCCATTTTCCTCTCCTTATGTTCCTTCTTTTGTTTGAACAGGCATACAGGAACAAAATATCTTATTTTCTGATTAAGAAACACTTCATTTTTGTATTACAGTATACTGATATTTCATTCAAACATTGTAAAGATTTAGCTCTTTTCAGTTTCAAGCCAGTGATTTTGCTATGCTTCAGAAATCAGAGATTCCCAGTTTTATAGGTCTCTATTTCAGTCTGTGAAGCCACAATGACAAGAAAAAAACAACACACATAATCAGTTGTATCAACTTTAGTGCTCTCCAAACATGAGAGGAACAAATTATGCAGGCACAGCTGTCTGTTTAAAATGAGTGTGTGTATTCAAGACAAAATCTGGAGTGGCTCCATGCTGAGAGGAAATCTGCACTACTTATCCCTGTTAGATTAGTGACATTTGTGTCTTTGTTCTTTCCAGCGGGACCCATCAGGATCTCCATCACTGCTCAGATAGAGCAGGTCCTTTATCCGTTTTAAAGCATACAGGATGACCATTTGACAGCTGAGTGATGCAGCCCAGAGCTGCTCATTATTAACAAAGAACTTGATGTCACGCTACGCATGACGCCTGGGATGAATTGCACTCTTTGAAGGAGGATTTAATTTCTTGGCTGAACCTTACAGGATAAGCCCCAAACACAACATCTGTGTTGTTCAGGTTTTACATCTGTGACTCACCATGACAGTCTGTTGAGATAGGTTGTTTACAGGGACGTAGCCTGTAAATTTTCTTAAATACTGTTAATGGCAGCCACGGATGGATTGTAAAGGTGCGGGATAATAACCACTCCAGCAGGGAATAATGTTGATCTTCTTTTAATGAAGAGAACCGAACCGGTACAACTAGATAGTTAAAGTGCTCTAATGCTGATGCAGACGAACTTTACACGTCCACACCAGAGTCAGCGAGCATCCAGAACTAAAACAAAACAATCCTCCCAGAACACACAACCGCTGCATGCAACGAAGTAAATGAACAGTAATGCACTTAAACTCAGATCAGCCTAGTCAGTATGGGAAATAATGCAGAGATAAGCAGAGGCATACAAGTACTACACTACTATCCAATTTTAGAAACACATCATATCTTACTACAAGAAATACCATACTAAGATTATTCACACTCCACTGAGTGTTTAGCTATTTTATCATGTTACAAGCATTAACTAAAAACTTGACCTCACAGAAAAGTAGCGATCATTTTACCAGAACCACCTATAGTCAAAACCTTAAGTTTACATACAAGTAATAATGAGAATAAAGAAATCTCATTCACCTTTTTCTATGTCACAGTCCAAAGTTAAAACTTTTATTGATGTTTTCTAAATCAGAAGTTTACATAAATTTCTACTATATTTGGTATCATTACCATAGAACTGAATGACTTGGATCAAATATTCTGGGTTTTCTTCCAAAGGTTTCTCACAATACGTTGCTGGAGTTCTGGTCCATTCCTCTGGGTTTCTCACTATACTTTGGAACGATATAAAAGTCTGGTTTCAACTGTGCTCATAGTGCTCTCTCATCTGTGGGGTGGTGGGGCAGCAGGCTGAGGGTGGAGGCCACCAACAGACTGAACAGACTGATCCACAAGGCCAGTGAGATTGTTGGAGAGGAGCTAGACTCTCTAGTAGTGTCCGATGATAGGATCCTGTCTAAGATGCAGGCCATAGGCAACAAGTCTCACCACTTCATAATGTGCTGGCTAGATGCAGGAGCATCTTCAGCCATTTTTACCTAAATGCACCACCGAAAATCATTTCTCCCTGTGGCCATCAGACTTATAATGCCCAACTCCGAGTAATTTACATCTAATTTTCTCACAAGGTTTTCAATGGGGTCTCTTACGGTGGCCGACAGGTGCAAATGCGCAGCAACAGAGAAAACATGCGAACAAAAAAAGACGCGCACAAATGAAATGCAGCAAACAAAAAGCAAATGAAATGCAGCAAACTTCATTTCTTTTTTCTCCAAATCTTTTGTTTGCGTCTCTCTTTTTTGTTTGCTGCATTTTATTTGCTTTTTGTTTGCTGCATTTTATTTGCGTTTTGTTTGCTGCATTTCATTTGTGCGCGTGTCTTTTTTTGTTCGCATGTTTTCTCTGTTGCTGCGCATTTGCACCTGTCGGCCACCGTAGTCTCTTAATTTTTTCCAGAGATAAAATTTATATACATCACTTATATTTATACTTCACACCTTTGGTGGAATAGCAAATCCCCAGAAATATCAATAAAGCATATTCTGTTCTACTTTACTGTCCTCTTTGTTGTGCAAAATCTCTGCAGCGGGACCTTTGGCCTTCAAATTTCATCATGGAACAAATGAATTGAAGAGGCACTTAGTGTATTTGGAGTCTTCAGTCAGTGCTGATGTAAGTATGTGTTATGTGCTTTGGGCACATTCTAATTATTTTTGTCTATTTTTCTAGATTGTTTTGTTTATAGACTTTCTGTTTTTTTTCTTAATATTTTGGAGTTTGGATAATCTCTTCTTTTTGGTAATTAATTTGATTATGTTCATTTGTGGCGCTGTTGGTCCACCTACAAGTAGGCTGGGTTTCGACGTGTGTGGGAGACCTGCCCTTCCACTCGCTCCACCACCAGCTGTAGGCCGCAGCTGACGTCTCCAGCCTGCCATGTGGTAGTTTGTTTGCTTTCTCGTTGTGATTTTGGCCTGGTGGGACCAGTTGTTCTGTTTTCGATCTTTCTTTTGCAGTAGATTATTTTTGCTTTAGTTTTGGCTTCGACAGACCTGCATAGGGTTGGCCCCCTGTTGTACCGTTTTGTTCCTTTTGATCAACTCACCAGGTTAAATTTTCTGTTAATACTTTTGGGGGGGTTTTTCCTCTCTTTTTTGGGACATGGGGGACTGAGGGTATTTAAGTCTCTATTTTTTTCTCTGTACAGAAAATCAAAGCAGGTGAACCAAAAGAAAAGTTCAAGAGAGTTTTAAAATAAAATAATGTTTGAACAGTCATTCTTGCCTCTGTGTCCTCAAATATGTTTTGTCCTTTCTGGAAGTAACAGTATGATCAAACATGTTAATCATGAGGAAGACTGAAGGGAAACTGAGCTCTGTAGCAAAAAAGAAGAAGACAAACCAAACAGCAAAAATCAGATTTTGTGTGCAACATAACTTGCTAAGAGGTCACACAGTCAAGTGCTCTCACTCACTGTGTAAGGGTAAGGAAAATCCCATACTCTGTGGTCTTAAATCATGATGAAGTCTTTGCAAGACAGTAAATCTGAGACAGACATCCTGGTAGTCGGTGGAACTTTAGGAGACATGCCTGTGGGATGGCTGGGAGATTGTATAAATCAAGCTGCTCCCACAGTGAGTGTACATCCATTAATCACATATACATCATGTGAGGATAATCACTTCTGCTTTGTAGGCGATGAGCAATGACAGGTTAGAGGTGTCATATGACCAGGAATCCATTATGTCTCATCTTGCCACGAAGCACAGATGAGGACTGATCTCACTCAGGGGAATATGTCGTGGTGCAGGAAACAATGCCAAAGCCAACATGATCCATCATCAAACCAAGAACCACTGAAGGAAACAACAGGAAAACCTCTGAAGAAGACACTGAGGGGAACTTCCTTCTTCCTTCTAGCAAATGTGGCGAAGTCAAGTGACATGGCAGAGTGAGGGGATGAGCAGAGGCATAAGGGTGTCATCAGGATGACAGAACTTGTCAACTTAATCACTTTGTCGCAATGTTTATTGTTTATTTTTCTATTCCTCTAGTGACTTCATTTATTTTCTCAAAACAATAACTAATAATAAATTTAGCTTATTCTTTGTTGTATAATGTATATATATTGTGTAAAGATAAACACAGCAAGGAAAGCGTTAGCTCTAAGCTTCTGGTTTGTTTAAGTCGACATAAACAAAACCAGAAGTGCCATAGCACTAACAACTGCCATAGCAATTGTCATGACACCAACTATGGACATATAATAGAACAAGTACTGAGTATGCACTATTAGCAATAAAAGTGTGTTTTATTTTTTAACCCTCATTCAAACATGTTGGAGAGTTTTTTGGGGACAGCACTCTGCAGCTGGACTGCAGCCTGTCTGTCCTGAGCAGCAATGAAAGTGGCTATTAGCCACTATGAGTTTCTCCTGCTTCTTCAGCACTATAGCCAATTTGAGAGTCAACACCAAACCTTCATAGCAGAGCAGACTCATTTCACTTGGTGTCCACATTGCAAATAGATCACATATGAAAGGTGAGTACCGCTATGGACCAAAGCTCGCCAGTTGCCGTGGCAACCTTTGCTACTTCAATTTCTGACTGGGGCAGGAGGAACAGAGGTGGGGAAGGAGGGAGCGCTGGGACACCCACTAGAAGGAAACAAATGCACCCAGTATATCACTTTCATTCTATTGGCTGAGAAGTTGCCAGGCAACGGTGCTCTTTTGTGCCAAGCACTAGCAGAAAATGTTGGCAAATGAGCAAAGACAAATTTTGAGTGTGATAAGAAACGTTTGAGAAAGAACAGTGACAAGTTTTGAGTACAAGCATTACAAGTTTTGAAAAGACAGACAAGAAACCTGCTTTCTGACTGAAAATTTAATGAATTGTGCTCTCAAATTATGGCAGAAAAATTCCCCCATAGTTTAGCAGACTTTGAAAACAACTTAAACATATTTCACATTAGACCCACATTTCTACATGAAGGTCTTTTTATTGGTCTGTAATCTAATAAGAAATGTTATGTTTTGTTTCTAACAAATTATCATCAGTAACAAATAAAAGCTTTAGAACACTTTATAGGGAATTAATCTGTACGATGTTTAACTTTTGAGCAGTTACTGAAATGCACAAACTTTTTATAGATATCCTATTGAAAATGACAGTAGTTCAGGACTGCTAGAGGTCATCTGTGAAATTCTGATGCATAAAATCACAAATGCATGGTTTATCTGCAGCACTGTTCATTAAAATGGCACACTAGGGGTGTATTAAAATTCAATGCGATAGGCATACTTAATGATATTGTACTAGCAATACATTCAGCAAGTGCTTTTACTCAAGTAAGAATATTAAGCAAATTGTACTCGAGTAAAAGTACCACATTATTTGCACTTTTACTCAAGTACATTGAGTACTTCCTTCGCCACTGCCTTTTGGAGCGATTTCCGATCGGCTTGGTGTTTACATATACTTTTGAACTGTGCTAGAATTCACTTCAGCAGGACTAAGATCTAGGTTTTTAGGTAGATGAGAGTTAGCTTCTTTGTCCGCATGAGAGTTTGATTATGCATTCACACTGAAGCAGACTAAACAGGGTTGGTATGAACGCGCTCTTTAAATCACAAGAGCAGATTGTATAAAATCTCTATGGAGTGTGAAACAAAGTACACATCCTACAAGAGAAATAGAGGCAGTCAGGCAGTCAGGCTTACTGTCTCGCTCAAGTGGCTGAAGGTGACAAAAGCTCTGGATGTCTATTTCCCAATGTGACAGCCTGTAAGCGCTGATAATAAAAAACGCATCTCTGTCAATGAGAGATGCAACAATAGAATCTGTGCTTAGGCCTATCACAGAAAGAGCTAATCTATTTAATAATCGATATAGATCATAGCTGGAATCAGCCTGCCAAGCTGACATTAAGTTCCAGGGTGCAGCGAGGAGAACAAGCGAGGAGGAGCAGCGGTGCTCCGGTCGGTGTCCCTCAGCAGATAAGAGACTGATTGACTTTTCTTGTGAGCTGACAGAGCTTAACCTTTGTGCGTGCGTGGCCTGAGGCAAACATAGAGGACTTTGGAAAATGATACAAGTTTTATGTGTGTGGCGTCGGTTGGACCCCATTTCTGGACACAAGGGTTAAGCAGCTCCAGGGACTCGTACAGCAGCTCCATGTGTGTCAAAAAGAGAGAAAAAAAGGAGGCATGGTCTTATAGCAGAATCATTATGAGGTTGTTAATGGTAATGAATGATTTCAAGATAAAGCAAGCACAGAGGCTGAGTGAAAAAATCTATCAGAGATTCAATGCCACTGTTTGTGTGGAGAGGATTTAGATTCTTATATCAGCAAAAATTCAAAGTGTTTTTATGAGATAAAAAGTAAGTAAACTAATCCTTTTTTTTTCTGCTTCTATCAGTAAGCACTGGACCGACAGAAGCACTGTTTCTGAACCCTTGTGACAGTATAATGGCCAGTGATAATCCGCAACAAAAGCTTTCTGATTTATCCAGGAGAACGAATTGCCTAGCTAGCAAAATAGCATCAATGGCTGCGGCATCCTCCAACATGGAACCATTTGGCAAAAGTAAATGTGGAGATCTTGTTTCCTTGTCCCAACTGATTACAGAACTTTCTAAGCAGTGGAATAAATTTAAAGGCTGTAGTATGTAACTTTTTCAAAACTGTGAATTTAACCTGAAAATTTGAACAAGCTCCTTCAAGCCCTTTCCCTCTCCTGTGTCATGCAGCCCTCCTTCCGCAGAACCTCCCGCAGAGAAATCTAGCGTGAATGAGTAGTCTAGTAAACAAAGCTCCACTTTACTAGCTTTACTAGCTCCGCCACCAGGCTAAGCATTGCTAGTTTACATATCTAAGAAAAAAAAAATGTTTTTTTTTAAAGCCAGGCTGCAAGTGTCTGTGTTCCTCTGAGCATTTCACCATCAGAGCAGATTTATTTCTAAATGACAGGTTTATAATAGTATATATAGGTTTATAGTTTATGCATTTAAACCCGTTGAGGCTGCCCACGGTAGATCTCCGGTGGACTGCCTCGATGCCCCAACCACTGGGCTTAGCAAGTTTTCTGGGGCACGGACTAATCACGCAGCTGGCTCCTCTGCGCTGCCGCCTTGCGCTGCTGCCTCCTTTCACTCAAACTGAACAAAGGCTGACAGGCACGTGCAGAGGAAGGGGCTAGTGGTGCTTGAGCACCTGCCCCTTTTGCTCCTTGCCCCCAAGTGCTTTTTTTTTGTATTATTATTTTCTAAGCCCTCTTCTGACACATAATAACATGTACTAAAATTATTTGTTTTTGTTGGTTTTTTTTTATAAACTTAATAAGCCGGTCATCTCGTTACCTTTGACCTTTTGCCCGTAACACATGATGCAATTGCCTCTCGCACAGTGAGATAACGCGGCTAACTGGCGCTCAACGTAGAGAACGTTAGAGATTACGGAACAGTTTTTAGTGAATTAAAAGTTTTTGGTAAAGTGGAGTAGACTTGCTACTTGTCAAATGACGGAAATCATTTTTGCTTCAGCATGGAGTACCGGTTTAAGCAGAGAGGTAATGAAATATAACAGACACTGACAGGCCTCTGTCTGCCTTTCACTGAAGAATTACTGAGCGGGAGGAGACAGTCAGGTGAGAAAAAACTGTTCTTATCTATCGATTCGGTATTTTTATCATACAGACATTAGGCTTCTTCCCTGTATCGTTAATGATAGCAGTCATTAACGATGACTGCTATCATTAACAGTCATCGTTATGCAATAAGGGGCACATCGCCCGTCCAAAACCGATCATCTCCATAATGGATATGTCTTATAATTTCCTTTGCTGCATAATGTACATTTCATTTATTCTAGCGTTAGGCAAATGTATCTTGAAGGAGAATAGCACTTAAATAAAAGTCCAACAAGAATATTAATTTAGAATTAAAAATAACTCACCCTGAATTACCATGATAGATATAATGTATGTAATAAAAGTGTGTCATTAATGAAGAGGGACAAATTCAATCCAGACTTTAAGTTTATGGTCTGGTTCGCAGAGTATGTAGTTCATTTTTTCCCCCAATTATTCAATGAAAGAAAACAAACCTCATTTAAGTAAAATAAGACTGTAATCAAAACTTTTGGAATTGTAATGATTTCTTTCTTTTTTAAAACAAAAAGTTTTGTTAATTTTTAAAAAAATTAAATAACAAATTCTTGTCTCGTGAACTTAAAAAGTTATTGGCCAAACTTTTATTTGCACACATCAGAAATCTTTTGTTGTGATTTTTGGCCCTGCCCATGATGTCATGTGAGAATCACAAGCAAAACTTTGAGTCACAAACAAAAACTTAGAATAGCAAGAAAAGATTTATGACATGCCCAAATAAGTTTGTTTTGCAAAGAATTTTTTCACTTGATGAGATAAAAATGTGTGATTTTAATTTTTAAAAAGTTTAAGCAAAACTCAGTAGGCTTTTCTCATGATGACATGCATTAACAATTAAATTTTTTTTTTCTTTTTTCTGCAGTTCCACAATAAAGTTTGATGCAGCTCTGCTTTCCTGAATGGACCATCTTCATCTCTACTGTGAGTGTAGCAAACAGGCAGCTCTTTTCTTTATAGATTACAGTTCACTAAAAGGTTGAATTGTGCTCTTGTTTATATTTTTAATAGTGTAATTATGTAAAGACAAAACATGTCAGGTGGTCTAGCTCTGATTTACATATCTTGCTAAATTGTGGGTTTGAATATTACAATACTTTCCTATAACAAAATAGACATGCAGAAAGAAATTAATAATAAAATATCTTACATATGCATAGTTGTATACTCTATGTAGAAATTTTCCTTAGTTTTGAGTGTTTATCTCACAATTTTGTAATTTACCAGTTTATTAAACTCTGAAAGCTGTGTGGCTTTGTTAATATTCTGTCCTAGAATGTGGTTAGATGTGCCCTTTTTATTGTTGAGCACCTGCCACTTTAGTGGTCTCTGCACGGCCCTGCAGGCTAACCTGTATAAATATTTACATAAACCTACTGTGAGGAATTATGATCCTTTGGAGAACTCTATGTAAGAGTTTAAAACACACTGTGTTAGCTCTGTTTGCGCAGCTCTATGTAAACCGCAGGGATAACTTGTAGCGAATTCAGAGGCGCGTTGTGAAGTGATGAGGATAATTTATTTTTGTGAACAAGCAATTATATGCGGCGTTTACTTCTCAACACGCTGCCCAGCGTGTGGCTCTGTGTCTGTCTTTATTGTAAAGTTTATATGTCTGTGGCCGGAGCGTTTGTGGATAACGACCAGTGCTAACCTTATCCTACAGGTTCAGCCCGGTGAGGAGCTTTTGCGCCCTCTGGTCTGTAACGCATCACGCTAATTTTATATTATTTTATTATTTTGCTTAGTTTTATTGTTCCGGTTACATGATGCATCAAACCATTTCAAAGGCGTTCTCTACTTAGAGTTAATGCGCGCGGCGAGACCTGAGAATCTCGTCCCATAAACTTGACCAACCAAAACCGTTTCTGTGATGATTAAAAGCTCAACAGGCATAAAATGAAAGAGCTACTAAAGCCACATCATCAGCATTGAATTAAATCTCCCGTTTGTTGCGCTTCTCTGCGCAGTGCAGCAGATTAGCTCATCATTGAGGGCAGATAAAAGGCTGTAAGAGGCCTTGAGCAGAATTTGATTTAGGGGCCTCTTTTGTTGCTAAAAACATCAGCACCTCTAACAGTGTTAGATTTAGTGAAATATGGGAGAAGGGAGTAGTTTAATTGGCCAGCCTAAAAAGCAATAAGTTATAATCGCAGTTTACTAATTTGTGTAAATTCAAAGATTAAACTCACAGCATCAGATTGTTGCTATGGTAACAAAATAATCTAACTATGAATATTGTTCTTTGAGGTTTTACAAAGTAAACTTGCCAGCTCCTTAAAATTTTGTATTTAAATGTTAAACAATTTAAACAATTTACTAAAATTTAACAGCATTAATAATCTCAATAAGCAAGAGTTACATTTATGTATCTGTGGTCTGTTTTAAAATATTAGCATTTATGGGGCCCCTGAAGCCCTTGGGGGCCTGATGGAGCTACTTACTTAATTTGGATTAAACAGAAATGAAAATTTGTTGTTTTTAGACTAGTTGTGGGTATAAATAGCATTTTACTGGAGATATTTTCCCGTAACATATAATTACAAAGTAATACTTTTACATTTCCTGTCTTGAGGTCCCTTGAGGACTGGAGTTTGACACCACTGGTCTATAAACTATAGTTTACATGTCTATAGTCCCATATGTGATAACTATGTTTTCCTGGCAGCCATATAAGATCCTGTCTTTACTCAGTGGTAGAGAGCAGGCTTATGTAAATTTAGTGATCTTTATATAGATGGAATTTTTGCTACCTTTTATACCAACACGTCTAAATTTAATTTACAGTGTTCCATTCTATTCCGCTATCTCCAGATTTGAGAATTTGTTTGTAACATCAGTCTTTGCTTTCCTTTCACTAAATTTACCTTCACAGTAAATTTAATGCATCTATTTTTGGTCAAAGTTCAACACATCTGCCTTCCGATTAGTTAGTTCACCTAAAACAGGTGAGGTTTCACTCTTAAGCTCTTAGTATCACATTGTGGGAAGTTTAAGCCTTGAGTTTATGCAAAGTGTTCTGTTTACTTGTAGCCAGATGTTGACAAACTAAAACAAGATTTTTGACAGAGTTTTACGAGGAGCAGGAAAAGTAAATGAAGGTTATTACCACTGCTTATCAACAACTCATAGTGCCAAACGGGGCACGTATAAAACATTTTTTTTGAGGTAATTCCATGGTCTGTAATTAATTAATTGAAAGTAATTGCATTCTAATCAGAAACCATATGTCAACAAAATAAATATCTTAAAATTATATTTACTGCTAAATTATTGAATAATTAGACACATGAGATCAACAACAAGAATATTTATTGTTTTTAATCTATTTAGGTTATTCAACCCTAAGATTTGATTTTCAGAAACTCCTGATTCCTCACAAAATCCTGACATCCATAACATGTTGTTGACCAGAAATGAGCCTGACATGAGACTTGTATAGCACTTTTGAAGACATTCAATGACACTTCATCATTCTTTCCCATTCAGGCACACATTCACACACTGATGATGGCAAGCTACTTGATTGTAGCCAGAGATCCAACCATTCTGAACATACTTGGATGATACGAGTTAGGACAACATTAAGTTTCTCTTTGAGATAAAATAAGTTTAGAACTGAATTTAATTGGGAAAAAAACTTGTGTTTATGCAACTTTTCTACACATGAAAAATTGTCAGCTCATTCAGATATAGGGAATTCTCTGGCAGATTTCTTTTACAGGGTGAAAAAGCCATGGTTCACAGCTGTAAGTCTTTGGAAATATTCACAAATATTAATTTTTAATCTTACAGTCCAGATGACTCTTCAATTGAGGACATAAACGCAAGCAATCAATCTTAAACCCTGAAGCTGATTTCTTGCATACCAGCATTTGAACCGTTCTCAGAGCAAAACTTCAGATTCAGAACTGGAAATGTCTTGAAGTGGGTGGAGAGGTGGTGGTGGTGGGGTTGCACTAAATCCCCGTGGACCTGTTTTGTGTCTACATCTGGGAACCTAGCCTACAACATCAGGCACACATTTTTCAACTGGGCTTTTTTCCAGATGAGGACACCACTCAGCTGAACTTTGGCCAAGAGTAAAACAGAGCTCATTACTGAGAAATATGATTGCAGGTTCACATTTAAAGTGTGTGAGTAATTTTTCAATATGAACTAGAAGGAGGGGAAGGCGGAGGACCTGCATCATCTGAAGATCAAAGCACAGATTCTTGATGTTAGGCTTGAAAAGCTACAGTGACTTGCACACCCTGGACTTTTTTGTCACATTACAACCCCAAACCTGAACATACAGTAGCACAGAACTGAAAAGTGGATGGAAAATTATGCAATATGAAAATGCATGGTGTGCAGTTGTATTCTTTCCCTCTAAGTCAATTTATTGGGAAAGCTCATAGTTTTTTCAATAATTTTCAAATTTATTTAGTCTAAGTGTTTCAGGAACTCTTGATTAGGACTGTCACAATAACAAATTTGTTGGCCAATTAATTGTCCAAGAAATTGTTGCGATAAACAATATAAGTGTCATTTTGAGACCATTGTTTACAAGTAGCATAAAAATTGCATAATAATGCAATACACCTTGTCTGAAACACCTTTTAAATAAAAAATTGGGATGGGGTTGGAGTTCACATTCAGATCCTCCAGTTCATCCTCCAGCTCCAGCTCCCTCTCCCTCTCCCAGCTCCCTCTCCCAGGGGGGAGAGGGAGCTGCCACCCACAAGATGCATTGGTGCGTTTTAGGTGTGGATATGTCAGTTGTTTAGATGCTACTGTTTTACAGAGTAGCAGCCCCACAGGTTCAGTGGTTCACTGGTGACTGTGATGAGCACAGTCAGCAGTGATTCAGTTTGAATCCAAAGTGCTCCCAGACTGCAACTGTCACATTCAGCTTTTAAACCAGCGTTTCCCTGGCTCTCTCCTCCTCATTTGGCTTTTTGTCACGCTCTGTGGTAGGAGACCAGGAGCCTAGTAGGTAACTGAGGTAATGTTCATTCGGTGACAGTAGTCAGCGCTGCTCCCTGTCCATTCATTTCTATGGAACTTGCATGGTGAGGCGACAGTCACTTGACCTCATCCAGAAGAGCAAACAGCATAATTTGTGCATGTGAAATTTCTAGCTCGTAAATGTAGACGATCACATGCGGGCTAATGATGCTACACAAGAAAGTAGAAAATTATTCAACTCCTGTCGCTTCTGTCAATGGGTTTTGAAGCAAAATCTAACTCCCAGCGGGCCAAGAGAAGCAGCTTTACCGTCCCTCGCATGTCGCTTGTTGTGATTTATGGGTGTATCAGAAACACATTGCAAATATTTCAGCTCGGGATTTGTGCATGTAAAAAAAAAAAAAAAAGATTTGCAATAAAAATTTTATTATGCGAAAATCTATGTAATTAATTAGTTGAATTTAATAAAACTCATTAAAACTAATTTTTATTGTTTGGCTTTCCCATAAGGCCAGTCATTATAAATATTTGTCCTATCTGTTTTAATTTGTGTTTCATGAATACTGCACAACACTTTGGTGCCGTTAATACCTGCTTTTAAAGTGCTTTATATTTGACATTGGTTAAAATACCAACTGTAATTCTAACGGGTTTTGATCCAAGTCAATCTATTGTAGCTCAGACTATAAAATGCTTAGTGTTGTCTACATAAATTAACCCTATTGAGTCAAAGAAAATGTATCAAGATAGTTATTTTATGACTCAGTTTTGCTACTTCTGCTGGACAAGGAGAGAGAAATAATATATTTGCAAGATAATATTTGCACTCTTGAACTGTCCCTACTGAGACAAATCATTCGGCTGGACCTCTCATCTAAATTACTAATGTTTTGTAAGAGCTGAGTGGCACTTCCCACGGTTCTGAAGGTAATTCCCTCAAGATGGTGTTGTATGAAGCTGAGCATGGATTTGTGTGCCTGGATGAACTTACCTGACCCTCTGGATCCAGATGCAGTAATCTGTGATGTACAAGTCATTCAGTATGTAGGCTGGGTCATTCTCTCTGAAGATCTTGTGAATATCCAGCAGGCATTTGAGGACACAGGCTTTCCCTTGGCATGGGAACACAGAGTGGCAGGCAAATGGAAAAACAGTGTTATTTGAAGTCTATACAGAGGATGAGAATGTGCTGTGGCTGCTGGCAGAAGCAGCATCCATCTTAAAGCTCACAGTCTTTGTTGCATGAATAAAAGCCAAGGTATGAGATGAGAGGGAAATCCTAGCATACTGCAGGGTAATTTGATCCGTATGTTTCAAAAAGAGTTCCTGGGTAAGAAGGAACTCATTTGAGACATAGGAGACAAAGAACCTGAGTGTGTGTCTAACGACCTTAACAATAGAAAACTAGTTTGCATTCTATTTAATGCTGGTTCTATCTGGAGTGTGTAACTTTGGTATTGATGCTGGTGTTCTTTGTGCGATGAGTTGTAAGGATAGCATTGATATAAAAATTTAGCCCAATATGAAAATCCAATATTTTCATTGCAACTGTGGCTGATAACCAATATTTACCAATATTGCACTTATATATGTATATATAATCCTTTCTACACCTTGAAAGAAAACAATCACATTGCCGAGTTCTCTGCTTCAGTTTAACTCCCCACAATAATACAATGCATCAGTGTCAGAAACAAACAGCAAGAAGGTGGAAATAAATACTGTTTTTATTGTTGTTTTTAAAGGTTTTATTGCTTCTAGAGACCTTTATTTGAAAGTAGTCTGACAAGACAGTGGGTAATGAGAGAGGGGGAAGACATGTGGAAAGGGTCATCCTTATATGGGTTGTGCTTTACCACTGCGCCACCACAGCATGCCCAAATATCCCATTTTTATTTATTGGACGGATATCAATAAGTTAAAAATGACTAGAATATGTGCAAATTCTTGTCTTGACAGCGTCGACCTCCGGAAGAAGAGGCCTATGTCAATGTATAAGTTTATGTTAGAGTAGAAATATTGTGAATCCCTAAAAAAGTTATTAAAGTTTGGCGATATCGATATTAGTGCAGATATATAATGCATCCCTATAAAACATGACTAAAATTGTCTAATGCGAATATGAATGTTGATATATTGTGCGCCCCTAAAAGACAACTACAAATGGCCAATACTGCTGTTAGTACCAATATATTGTGAATCCCTTGTTATGACCAGTCTAGGGGTGGCCAGGTCGCAACATGAAGGATCCATCCTCCTCTGATCTCAACAACCGACACACATGAAGTTGAACAGTTGATAATTATTAATTATTTTAAAAAAGATGTACATATTTTTGGTAAAGATGTTACAAATGGAGTATTTGACTTCAGAGTGAGCTATAGCCGAAAACAAACAAACAAAAGAAAACTATCTAAATAGTAACAGAAACTTACCTAATCGAAAGTAAATAAACCAAAGGACAAAAACTTACCTTCCTAAGAAAAACATGAGAAAACATAAATGGCAGCTCACTCCTACACTCCAAAACTCTAGCACAGTGGTTCTTAACCTGGGTTCGATGAATCGGTCTCAGGGGTACGGCGGAGCCTCTGCCGCAGAGGTAAAGTCGTGTTGACGCCCCGCTTTGCCATCACTTGCTGCAGAGGATCACGTTATATTGCTTAGCCAATCAGTGCTGCAGAGAAGCTCTGATTGAAGGAGCTCCACTGTCAGCATGGATTTGAACTTGTGTCTTTAATTACTTCAGCAAAGCTCACAGTCTTTACGAAATTTTGTTGCTTTTGTGTACTTCTAAATCTGCTCCTTGCTTTCGTGTACTTCTAAATCTGCTCCTTAGTCGCATTTTTTCGGGGTTGGTGCTGCCTCTAGTGGCGTGGAGGTGGTAACACAACTAATATAATAATATCGCAAAGTATTTTGTGTGTCGGGGGATTTGGGTGTTGGAATAAGAAGGGTTCGGTGAATGCGCATATGCAACTGGGGGGTTCGGTACCTCAAAAAAGGTTAAGAACCACTGCTCTAGCACAAGTGAACAAAGCAAAGGGGTGTGGCTGGTGGAAATGAGTAGAGGATGGAACACAGGAACTCCGCTACAGCAGCTTTTATATTCGTCACCTCCGGGAAGCAGTCAATTAGACGTTTCTGTCATCTTCTGGAAAACCAATCAGGGGCAGGTACCTGCACACTCTTGATGGTATAATTAACCTTAAGACGCCGGTTGTAACACCCTATAAAAAATTCTGTAAAACAGGTCAATATTGAGGCCAACTCAGCCACCAAGTGGTAGGCCATGTAAACTGGCGGAGCGGGGTTAGCGGATGCTGAGCGCATTGTGCAAAGAGGCTGACAACTTTCTGCAGAGTCAATCACTACAAACCTCCAAATTTCACGTGGGCCTCATGAACAGTGTGCAGAGAGCTTCATGGAATGAGTTTCCATTCCATGACTTGGAGCAGCTCCATCCAAGCCATGCATCATCAAGTGGTGTAAAGCATCGGATGCAGTGGTGTAAAGCACGTGGCCACTGAACTCTAGAGCAGTGGACGTACATCCTCTGGAGTGACAAATTGCACTTCTCCATCTGGCAATCCGAAAGACGAGTCTAGGTTTGGCTGTTGCCAGGACAACGGTACTTTTCTGACTGTATTGTGCCAAGTGTAAAGTTTGGTGGAGGGGGGACTATGGTGTGGAGTTGTTTTTCAGGAAGTCCATAAAGACATAGAGGGATGAGTCTGGTGTGGGTGAACTTAGCTGCCCTGAACAGAGTCCTGACTTCAACCCAATAGAACAACTTTGGGAAATTTTTCTTTTCTTAGGTTTTTCTAACACTCAGCTCTACACGCATTTCTAAAGATTCAGTTTTGATTAAGTTCAGGAAGATAATTAATTTTCATGCTGTCAGGAGATACAATCCAATTAACTCACATGTCTTTCATACTTTATAATTACAAAATATCCTCACCCCACAGCTTGGGAGTTGGCATAAAGGCCTGTTAAAATACATCCAGCTGGACAGATACTTGAATGGAAGACACTTGATATATACGATCCTACCAAATATTGCATCCAAGCAGTCCTTTGATGACAATATTGATTTCCATACAATTACACTGCAATATCAACAAATACACTGCGGAATTCAATATGTTACGCAACTCTAATTCAGCTCGTTGTCTGACTGCATTGTGCCACGGGTACAAGGGCAGCCTCTAACAGCTGCTCCATCCTGACATTTGATTCCCAGACAAACAGATGAGAGATCAATTTGGCTGTTAGATCCAGAGGAAAATAAAACACACCATATTATCAAAAGTATTCGCTCATCTGCCTGTACACACATAGATCATGTAAGCATTTAGAATACAGGAAGTCAATGAGGTGAGTGAACGCCAATTTGGATGTGATAAGTAATATTTTGCCTCATCACATATTTCAACATGGTCTTAGTAAATCTGTGGAAAAACCTTGCAGGAAAGTGCCGCAAATGTCACACATTGCTTCATACATGAGATTTTACAATTAGTGGTTCAGCTGTTTACAAAATTAATCATTAGGTCAACAACATAATGTAGATGCTCTGTACAATTCTGCAAGCTGTGTACACCAAATTAGGCCATCGTTTTTCAAGATTAACAATGCAAAACGAGGACACATGGCGAGGTTGGGCTGCCGTTGAGTCAGAAGACCCACAACAGGTAACAGGAATTCATCTTTGTTATAAGTCAAGTGAAATGAACTTGTACATCTCTTGATTTGTGAACTGGATATTGTTTTGTGACATTACATTAATAAGGTTTTTGAAATGGCTCATTTTCTAGACAGCAAAAAATATTGTCATCGTCAAAAATGTCGGTACATTTTTTTAAGTGCTTGGGTTGTTTTCAGAAGCAGTAAAGACAAAATCAGAAGCACAAAACATGTAAATTATTAATTTTGCATAACATGTCCCCTATAACAAGCAGACAGCAACAGAAGCCTTTTACAGGTTATTTAATGCGTAAACTTTTTAACTGAAGAAAATTAACTAGTTTAAGAAGTGAATATAACAAAAAAATTGCATTAAAATGTACAAAAGCCATTTGCTGTAAGTGCAAAGTTCACATAAGTGACACCTGTCCCACTGCATGTGGGATTTGAAATGGTTTGAGTTTCCAGCTCAGGTTTGCAGAACCACAAAAAATCTGCTCCTCCCATTCCGACGTATGCTTTTTCTCAAAATGATCCAACAAACTGAACTGCTCCAGCCTCCCTTCCAATCAATCATTTAAATAGCTTAATGCAGAGGTTCCCAAACTGTGGGGTGCGCCCCCTGGGGGTCGCCGTGCCATTGCCGGGGGGACGCGAGAAGCCGTCTTGATGGGAAAAATACATGAACGCTGTATGCGCTAGGTTTTACCTTAGTAATAACAGAGAGTTGACCATTCTCTGTCAATTTGATACAGTAGGGCTTCCACATTTCCCATATCTGTGTCCTCTGTCATTTTTATAGGCATTTAATATTGTTTAATCCATTGTTAACATTTGGTGACCTGTTTTTCCAAGCCGCCTTTAAACGCAACATGAACGCTACGACACTCGCGCTGGGTTTACATCTGTGCGGCGGTGAAGAAGACCTGCTGCTGCTGTGCGGAGCTACGCAGGTTTGTGTTAGTTAGGCCTTTAAGACAGCTATTTGTAATCCATAGGGGGGTGGGGCCCAGAAAATGTTTGGAAACGCCTGGAGGGGCACAGGACAAAAAGTTTGGGAACAACTGGCTTAATGGTGTGGCTAACAATTCCATGAGGGTGAGAGAATCAGCTTTTCCCAACTTCCACTGAGCTGGTTGGCATTGTCTAGGGGCATTCCGGACCAATCCAAATAAACAGCACACGAACAGTGAGGAGAAGCTTAAACTAACATTTGGTTCTCATTTAAAACATGGGGTTATACACAGGGAGTTGTGCCCTAAGAAGAATTTGGATCATATGAGGCAAAAGCACATATGCTTCAAAGACTTGGCCTTTTTTTTCTCGACAGGAAGACTGTATCATTTTCTCAGCTTGTGGAAAACTAGAGGAAAGGTTACTCTTTGATTCTAGCTAAACAGAAGCAATCAAACTTTTTAAATTAGTAAAATTCAGGTAAGCTAAATCTCTCTACCAGCTTTGCAGACCTACAAGCATATTTGCCTATTTTTATTTGCAGAATTGAAAAACATCTGTCTGGCACTTAAAGTTAACTTAGCCATTCTAACACAACCCATTCTATCTTTGGCAGGATGTTTTGGTGCTTCCGTCTTGCCCGTAGGTGAATCTCTACACCAGTCTCAGGTGTTCTGCAGCAGTTAACACGTTTTCTTGAGGATGCCTCCCCACCAACCAAATGCCTTACACAATGTTTCCCAACCCTGGTCCTCAAGGCACACTGCTCTGCATGTTTTAAATGTTTCCTTCCTTCAGCCCAGGTCATATTTTTTCTGACTGGCCAGAAATTCATCCTGAGAAATCCAGCTCTACGACACAAAACCTAGATGAGAACTGAATGGTGATGACAACTGATCAAAATTGTGTAGGAAGACTAAGGCCAGGCTTCCAGGCTTGAGGAGTACATGAATAAGAGATGTGCTGTTGATGGAGTCTCATACTGGGGCAAAACAGTCGTCTTAAGTATTTGAGAAAAGTGATGTTTTGAAGCTTATCTCACTTTGGTCAGGGCAGATTCAGTTTGTGTTCTCCATAGTTTGTGGAGATTTTGAGGTGAAAAATCATTGGATCGGGGAACATGAAACCTTCATTTTTCTTTGTAACATCTTCAGTGATGAAATGTTATTTCAAATGAACACAAATAAAAAAGCTTTTTTACACTATTTTGCCAATGTTCAATGCCTAAAAGGTATAGAAAGTTCACTCCCTTGCATGTTTTAACTATTTTTATTGCTTTTACAAATCCGTCATGATCAACAAAGCTTTTTGGAGAAAAAAAAAAGCAATAAAAAAAATTCCAAGTGTCAAAACTTTTTACTGGCACTAAGAGCAGCAGCAGGTTTTGTAAAGCAAATAAACCTGCACGGGAAGCTGTCTGGATGAAAAAAGAAAAAACAAAAAAAACATGAATGCTGTATGCACTGGGATTTTACTTTAGAACGGCCAAGTCTCTGTTATTCCTCTGTCAATTTGATACTGCAGGGGCTTCCACACTTTCCATATCCGTGTCCTCTGTCACTTTTATCAGCAGTTAAAACTATTTAATCCATTTTTAACATGTGGTAATCTGTTTTTCCGAGCCGCCTTTAAATGCAACATGAGGTCTACGACCCAGGGGCTACACCTGTGAAGGAGACCTGCTGCTGCTGTGCGGAGCTGCACAGGTGTGTTAGAATCATGGCAACAAGGGCGTTATCTTTGTAGAGATGGCACGAGACCACTGCAGATTGTAGCACAGAGATGGAAGCAAAGCAGAACAAAGAGTTTGTTAAATTTAATATTGGTTACATTTATTTAATATCTTTGTGTTTTTATGGGAATATGGATCGTTGAGATCAATTTGAGAAGTAATTTTGATCATATTTCACATTTTATCATATCATGTAGAACGCAGTGCTGGTCTTTGTCTTGACTTGGTCTCAGACCCTAAAAGTCTTGATCTTGTCTCGGTCTCGATACACTCTGGTCTTGGTCTTGTCTTGGTCTCGATACACTCTGGTCTTGGTCTTGTCTTGGTCTCGGGTTAGGGGGTCTTGAACACAACACTGCCCCATGCAATTGCATGGCGCCCCCTCAGGGGGTGCACCCCACAGTTTGGGAACCTCTGTCTAAAGTATGTAAACTAAGTGCTCCTGTTCAGGGTTGCTAAGTATCTAATTCCATTTCGAAATAGTGAGTACTCTACAGTTTCTGATCTGATAGAATAAGCTAAAGTGTGACTGATCTAATTCCTTTTCTAAGTTAAAGTCAGTACTCCACAATTCTGTAAAGATGGCACCGAGTTACTGCACCTAAACGCCCCACAACATCTGACACAGTGACGTTGGTTTCAAAGCTCTATTGACCAATAATAGAGGAGCAGAAATAAAGGCAGCTCTCCTCATTAACATAATAATGCACATGGGCAAGTAAAAACAGGAGAGTAGAAGAGGCATTGACAAAAGAACAAGGGCTTGTATAAGGAAAAGACAAAACATCTACTTTTCTTGACAAAAACGCATGTTTAGGGGAAATATATACATTACGTGATGGAAACTCATGTGTAAAGAAAAGGAAAAACTAAATATATATTTATGTTTTTATTTCTTATTATGTCAGTTTTGGTCCTCCATACTTAAATATTACCTTCAATGCAGGGTGTCCATGAAGCACTTTCTGTAAACTGTATCAAGCTGTCAACATGCTTTTGCTTGAAAACACATGGAGACCACATTGACTATGCCTTTTTGGTAGCATCCTGTCGAACCCAAGCAACATCCCCATCTTTCCTATATTTCACAGTATGACCCAAGATAAATAGTATTTCATTTTAATGTCTGCTGTCTAGTAGATACACCAAAACTAGTTGTGTTTCCACGATAAATGTCATCATTCCACTAACATAGAAAAAACACAATTTTGTAATTGTGGTGTTTCCAATAAATAAGAAATGCCATTAAAATCACAAAAAAATAAGTTTGTTCACAATATATAGTATTAAAAAACATGTTGCGTCATCCTCCTTCCACTTCCGGTTGCCTTCTTTGTCTTTTCTGCCAGTAGTAACATCCATTGATCACAACTCATTCAATAATACAGCTAATTTCAATACAGCTCATTTAGAATTAGTAACATTTAGAATGAGAAACTAAGTCATTCTACTTACTCATTCTAGTTTTTGATAAAAGCACAAAAACTTATCAAAAAAAATTTTTTTTAATTGCCGCGTTTCCATTAAGCAAATGTTTTTGTAATTCCAAATTCCGTAATTATATGGCCAATGGAAACCAGTGGCGTGCCATGGGGTTTCAGTCAGGGCCTTCAGTAAGCCTCAACTATATCTGAACAATACACACATTGTGCAGGACAATGCAAAATCTATTCATCACAATAACCTACAGCCATCTAATAATAAGCAAATAAATAAAAATAAAATATGACTGTATACTAAATACACAGGCAACGCCGCACATAATTGAACAGTCAGCAATTTAGCAAAACCTTTCTATGTTCCACAGTTAAGCTAAACATTAATACAAACTGCTCAACTAGCACATGCGAACAATTAAAAGAAACAATGTTCTGTAAAGTCTGTATGGAAATGTAATAGAAAAGTAACACTCACTCATTAATTGTAAATAAAATCCATGCGTCTGTGCTAGATGTTAGCGCTCATAGCTAGTCTTTAAAATGCCTTACAAAGTTCGTCAAAGTATGTACATTTTGATTGGCTGATAATTCTTTCAATCATGCCAACTATGGCCTATTTGTCAAAAGGGTAGCTAAGTTTGTACAGCAGGTCCTGAAGCAGAGCAGCTCATCAGATACGTGTAAGGCACTTTTTAAAAAAAGATTTTATTGGCTCTAGTGGCCTTTATTTGATAGTTAATTGACAGGAAAGTGGATAATGAGGGAAGGGGAAGACATGCGGCAAAGGTCGCCAGGCAGGGAATTGAACCTGCAACAGCCTCGTCGAGAACTAAGGCCTCCATATGTGGGCTATGCTTAACCCTGCACCACCACAGCACACCCCGGTAAGGCACTTTTTTTAAGTAGGAAATTACAGTGAATATTCAATAATATAAATAAGCAACTTGTTTGTAAAATAAAAAATGAAGTTATAGATACAATTAAATATGAATAGGACATTTTACACTTTATCTTTCCAATTTTCTAGGGCTAGCAGAGAAGGCCCTGCTGGCCCTGACAGCCCACCACTGATTGAAAAATAAATACTAATTGCTGCTGGCTTTCTAAAGGTAACCGGTGCATTACTAGTCCCTTTTAAACTTTTATGTTGTGTGGCGCACCTTGGTGACTCACCTGATTGTAAAATCTTAGCGGTGTCACAAATTGACAAGGCCACTAAAGCAAAGTGTCTGTAGAGTGGGTAGCACAAAACCCTCCGTCCAAAGGACACCAGAACGTCTTGTGAGCAGCTGTAGGTCTGCAGAAAAAAGAAAATCCCACTTTAAAGTTAATATCTACTAAGAATTCAGCTGACAGTTGGAATCAGAGCTGGCATCCTAAGCGGTCACTAGTAAGGAAGTTGTTAGAGGGAAGAGGACTTAAATGTGAAGTTAGATCCTAATGTCCAAAGTGAAGTCATCATTATTCCCTTTGTTTGTCTAACCAGGTTTCAAAATGTCCAGCAGGTGGTACTGTGGAGTAATTCTAAGCATTAAGCCGCATATATGTGCCATCATATCTGCGGAACAGCCGTTGATCCCGATCTTATTCTTCCCTTCTTCTTCGCAAAGAAGAAGGAGAGAAGGTGGGGGATGAGACAGGGGGGGCTAGTGTACCATTGAGTGCTGGGGGGGGGGGGGGGGCAGATGGACTGATGGGGGCGGACAGACTGCCCATCCGTCCACATACTGCAAGAAGGGGGAGGAGGTCTGACTGTACGCTAACTCCCCCTGGCCCCTAGATATGCTATTGTATTTATATAATTATAAGTAATTTCCACTTTTAGTAATGTGTCTACCAGAGGATTCCTCTGATCATTATCTTTCATTAGAGTTTGTGTATCAGTGTTCCATTTGGAGACTCCAAATTGGCACACTTGGACAACACCTGTAGGTCCTCAAAAATAAACATGTCCAAAATGACATTTTTTGTGCCATTTTGATCAGTTTTGAAATCCATGAGCAGAATACCTTATTCCATATTGTATTTTCCAGTCCATACATTCAACACTCACTGTGCATTTACAAAAAATAAAATGAAAAATCTGGGTGAAGCAAAAAATGTTGTTTAATTTTTGTGTTACAAACTACAAACTACTTACAGTTAAAGTATTTTTGACTGCAAAAATAGAAAATTTAGCTTGTCATCTTCATAAAGAGACCAAGCTTTTTCAAGAAATTGTAGAAGAACAGCAGCTGATTTAATTTGGGTATACCTTTTCAGTCGTTTTTGGTGATTTAGGGAGTGAAGCTTAAAGGGTTAAAAATAATAATACAAACAAATATATATTTCCTAAAACATCTTCTTAAAGTAAAGCTTTCAATGAAAAATTTTATCAGCATGTCAAAGCTTTCCAAATGTGGGAGACTAGAAATTTAGAGTCTATAGGCAGACATCTAATAAAAATACACCAATAAAAATAACAAGAACTTTTTCCTGCCACACATTTAGTCCCTCTGATTTTTTTTTTACATTCACCATTTCCTCGGGTTAAATATGAAGGTGATGCTCTAGCTCTAACTATTCCTAACAACTACTACTTCATAGAGTGAACCAAAAAGGGGACTTGTAGTTCTTCATCCCTTCTGCGACCCTAGTCTCTTAATTGCTGCCTCTCGTTAATCACCGCATATCATTTCTGCTTTAAAGAACTCAGTCAGAAAAGAAAAACACACATTTATCCAGGCTTCCCGCTCCTCTTGCAAAGGATGCACCGCTAGCTTGCGGAATGTGTGTCGGCAGGGATCGTACCCTTCCCAGGGGCTTGTTTAGCAGAAGTGTAAATAAGGTATGTTGCTGCTCGCCAGGGGCCTCGGGAACACCAACTCAGTCAAATAAGGACAAGCAAACACGAAGTATAGCACTGTAGAGGAAGGAGTGTGAGGCATCAAGTGAGACCTACAAAACAGATATGGGAGAGAGAAAACGGTGATGGTGACTCTCAAACGGGATGCCAATCTAAGACAGAGCTGGCTATTGTTGAGATTAAGGAGAGAGGAGAAGATGGAGCTGGCGGGGAATGGAGGAGATGCTATGCTGATGGAGGCAGACAGCCCTGCTGACTGCCTGATGAGCATTAAGAGGGCTGCCAGGCAGGCCAAGACCGTTCTCTCTCTCAATGCTGCCGCTACCGACATGAAAAAAAAGTCAATTTCTCAATCTGAAGTCACAGTCTCCTCCAGGAACCCTCTCCCGATCACATGAGCATGTCCAACACCCATTCAAATATTTATATAGGTTCTGGGATTCAGCCTTCCTGGCGGTAATAACAAGATGAGCCGTGTCATAGACATAGACAGACTATTGCCATTCAACTGTACATTTAAAATGTGCATATTGAGCAAAATGTCTTTGCAAAGCTCCAATAGTAATAAAATAAAAAAGTTAATAAGTTATCAATATGAGTAAAGATGACCAACAGTGGACAATGGATAGTGGATGTGTCCGTTAGTTAAGAGGAAACCTGACTTTATATTTAATCGCTATAGTGATTTAATGATATAAATATAAGTACTCTGCAGTTGCTTCTAAAGTGGTTATAAACTCTTTTATGCCCACTATCTCAACCTGTGCTGTACAAATGTACAATACTCACAAAAAAACAAGGCAATCAAAAAGGAGGCTGGAAAACACCATCCTATCCACGATGCTGGACTCAGAAAATGCAGCTAGATTTCCAAATACTAGGATTCAAGCTATGATGGACAGACTGAGAAATAACATCTTTACTAATGTGGATATTGTTGCTGAAGATTTGCACTCTAAGATTGCATCGGTTAGAGGGGAACTAATACGCCTTTTCCACTGGCACTAGTCAATCAATCAATCAAATTTTATTTGTATAGCACATTTCAGCAGCAAGGCATTTCAAGGTGCTTTACATAATTAAAGAAAAAATGAAAACAGCATGTGACATTGAATAAACAGTAAGAAAGAGAAAGAGATTTTTAAAAAAAAGATTAAAAAAGATAAAAGCATACTTTTGTTATGGAATTTAAGCGCCTGTCGTCGCTGGACTCCGCCGTCCGTTTAACACGGGTATTATCCAGGTATTATCCAGGTATTATCCAGGCCCCGTCGCCTAATGGTCTCCAACCTTGCAGCACTAGGCTCCCTCCACCTGTCACGCACATTTTGTGCTAGGACTTCACCGTCCTACACGGATTTTTTTGCACTATTTTTACCGGTAAGAGCCTAGAATTTACAGGGTTTTTCTGTGCGCGCAATGACCCTCAGTCACTCGCCACTTTTACATCATTAGAAAGAGGAATAAAATAAATTAATAAATAGATAAAAAGTAAAGATAAAAACATTAAATACATCAAAGACATCAAAACCCGAACTCTAATCCTAATTTAACCATAAGCAACTCTAAACAGGTGGGTTTTAAGTTGAGATTTAAAGGCACCCAGTTTCAGCTGTTTTACAGTCTAGTGGTCCCGGCACAACTCTACTCGGCTTGCTTTGCGAGTGTTCCCGCTGGCATTTTTTCAAGGCTGGTCCCTGCTTTGGAGTAGGGCCAGTTCAGCAAGCTAGGCTCCTGTACACTGATTGGCCGTGGGCATGGTCAGATGTAGCAGTAAGGACAGAAGAAAAACAAGCGTAGCAAAATTTCAAACTCGCTGCAACATGAAAGCGATGGAGTTCTTTTCAGCTACTCTACCATTTACAATGTATATTTAAAGCTCATATCAATCATAACTACACATTTTAAAGTCATAATTACAGTAAGTCATAATTGTGTCTGCTCAACTTATAATTATGACACATAATTATAATAACTATGGGATAGAAAGTCAAATTTTGACTTTGTAAGTAGAAGCACTACTTAGACGTAAGTACAAAAAGCCATCCAAAAATTACTTATTTAGGCAAGAAAGGAATTTGGTAAAAACTCCAAGTACTGAGTGACTAATCAAATGATCAATTATCTAATACATAAAAATTACATCAGCAGACAGACCAGCTAAGTAGATGTTTTGGTATTTTAAGGACAAGCAACAAAACCAAAATCAGGCAGAACATCATTTTTCTAAATCAGATTATGTTTAATAAAAAACGTATGAAGCTTTAACAAAACTGCAAGTGTGAGTCTGTATCTGGTGAAAATTTGGCTAAAACATATTTGTTTTTCATTTTTCTTAAGAGTCGTGATACTTCATAATAAAATTGCTGCAGTAAAAGTGAAAAGTACAGCATAATAAAATACTCCTCAAAGTATTTTTTTCAAAAGAAGTTACTCTAGAAAATGTAATTGAGTAAATGTAACCAGTTACTACCCAACTTTTGTCAATTATGAAATTCAAAGTCATAATTTTGAGATAGGAAGTCAAAATTGACTTTATAATTTTAATTTTCTACATCAAATTATGAGATTCAAACCCATGATTATGAAATATGAGCTTCCATAGGATCAAGCATCCTTAGAGAAACTGTGTGACTTTTCCATTTCATAATTATGACTTAGAACATCATTAGAGCTTTTTCTGGTAATTATGACTTCCTTTTGGACTTTTGTTTTTTCTTTCATGGCTGAAATGAGAACCAGACCTTGACGTTCCAAGAGTTATCTGTCAATAAATAAATAACATTAAATTAAGCTTGGGCACATGAATGCATATGAACTGTAACAGTTATTCAAAATTACTTTTTGGAGTCAGCATAAATATAATTGTTCAATATATAAAAATAAAAAAAAAGCAGCCTCACCTCCAGCCAGCACAGAGTACCGCTGAGTTTTCTGATAGTCCATGGTGACTCCACCTGCCGGGGAAATGAACACTTTAAAAACAGAGGAGGAAAATTTAGAGGAGGAGTTTTGATACAGTTTGTCTCTATTTTACAATTTCCCAAACAGAAAGAAAGTTAATCTACTAGTGGTGCACCAATTCATCAACCAACAGATTTATCTGCGCCAACTTACTTAATTTTGGGAGATTGGCCGATACTTGGATGTGAAGCTGATCTTATTCCCTGATCTTATTAACCTCAGCAAAGGTTTAAAAATCAACCACTGCTCTACAGCGACAGAGATTTTACTTTAACTGGCCCATCAGGCCATGCCTGCAATAATCACCCCACTGATGCCAGTGGGGCATCAGACAGGATTGTCTCATGAGACAATCCTGTCTGATGCCTACTCAGTGACGTTTTTGCTATTTTTAGCAACATTTCAGACTAAAAATCAATTGGTATTGGCCAAAATCAGAATCAGCAGGTAGGCTTTGGTAATCTCTGAGCAGCTAGAAGACGGTAATGGGTGCATCTCTATTATTTACAAAAGGTCGTGGTTTAATAGTTAAAGATAAATTCTCAGTATGTGGTATCAAACACTTCAGCCATGTTTTGAAGCATATTTCACAACACAATCAGTCCGTACCACCTCACAGAGGTACAACATACTGATGGCCAGTGTGAACCCTTGGATCCGTTTGTAATCTCAGGGCTTCCAGAAAGAATGAAAATTATTATTTAGGTAATTCTAACTGACCCAAAGAGAAGTTTGGTTTGATTTCACTTCAGACAGGTGTGTGTGTCTTCATCTGATGTATGTAAACTTCTGGTTTTAATTGGAATTGTTGCTCAACAGTGCACAGTTGGTAGCACTGTTGCCTTGAAGCAAGAAGGTCCTGGATATAATTTATGGCTTCTCTGTAGAGTCTGCATGTTCTCCCTGTCCATGCGTGGGTTCTCTCCGGTTTCCTCCCACAATCCAAAAACATAGCTGTCAGATTAATTGGTCTCTCCAAATTCTCCTTAGGGCTGAATGTGTATGACTGTTTATCCTGTGTCTCTGTGATGCCCTGTGATGGGAGTGTCCAGGGTGACCCTCCTTCCCATTGACCACTTAATATAGGCACCAGCATCCTTTGCATCCCCAGTAGGGATTGCAATGGATGGATGGATGCTGCTCACCAGGAGTTGCCTTCACACTTACATTGTGTTCCCCCTCTGCAGAACGCACTGCATAGGAGTATGCCAGCAGAATGTCAAGAAGGCTGAGCCATGCTTGGCAACGAGATGTCTTGTCCAGCAGGAAGGAGCGGTTTGTGAATTTTCTCAGCTGCTCTTTCTCTTCATCACTAAAAGAAACGGCTGCAAAAAAAAGGGAATATAATCATAAAATTGACTCTAAATGCTGAGCACATATCAGTGTTGTAGTACTCGAGATCGACCTTGATCTCGAGACCATTTTTTGATGGTCTCAGTCTCGTCTCGGACTCAACTGCATTTGGTCTCGGTCTTGTCTTGGTATCAGGCGCTGAGGATTTGGTATTTTATTTCAAGACCAGTTGAGACCGCAACTGTGAAAATATCACTAATCATGCAGCAGATTGTCCAGTTTATTTGTTAACATGTTTGTTTTCAGTGGATGACCAGAGAAGACCATTTTCTCAAGTTTAGAAATAGGAATGCTCTCCCATTCATGTCTAATACAGGCCTCTAACTGTTCAATCGTCTTGGGCCTTCTTTGTCACACCTTTCTCTTTATGATGTGCCAAATGTTCTCTATAGGTGACATTTCAGTACCCGGATACTTCTCCAAAGTAGCCATGATGTTGTGATTGCTGCAAAATGTGGTCTGGCATTATCTTGTTGAAAAATGCAGGGTCTTCCCTGAAAGAGACAACGTCTAGATGGGAGCATATGTTGTTCTAGAACCTGAACATAGTTCCCTGCATTAATGCCTTTCCAGACATGCAAGCTGCCCAGGCCACCAGCACTCATGCAACCCCACACCATCATTGATGCAGCTTCTGAACGGAGCATTGATAAGAACTTGGGTTATCCTGGTCCTCTCTGGTCCGGATGACATGGTGTCCCAGTGTTCCATAAAGAACTTCAAATCATGAGTCATATGACCGCAGAACAGTCGTCCATTTTGCCTCATTTCATTTTAACTGACTCCTGGCCCAGTGCAAACTACTGAGCTTGTGGAGCTTAGAAATGGCTTCCTCTTTGCACTGTAGAGTTTCAGCTGGCAGCGGCGGATGGCACAGTGGAATGTTGTTCACTGACGATGCTTTCTGGAAGTATTCCTGAGCCCATGCTGTTATTTCCTTGACAGTGACATTCCTGTTAGAGGTGCAGTGACTTTTAAGGGCCTGGAGATCACGAGCATCCAGTACAGTTTTACGGCCTTGACCCTTAAGCACAGCGATTGTTCCAGATTCTCTGAATCTTTTTATGATATTATGCATGGTTGATGATAATAACGTTTTCCCCCAAACTAACCGACGAAGTTGAGTAATGCTGTTGGATGCAGGTAATGTTAGCTAAAAGGTGACTAGCTAATATTAATACAGCATGTTAAGCTTGTTAACAAGTAGCCTGTAGGCTATTAATGTTGTTTATGTTCAGCGACGTAGATTAATTTTGCCGCAAGCCTCCGCCCCCAAAATTAAGTCGATGCCCTTCCCTTTTAACTCGTGTGGAGCCGGGGCTGCGTCTCAACTCTAATCTGCAGGTACCACAACGCATATGGGCAAGACACGTATACAAATGTGATGATTGGCTGTGTAGCATAAGTGAACCTATCGTTGTGACTCACATGCTGGGGACCTGTGACTCACCGAGTTAGATCGTATGTTATTGGTCCATAGTCAAAACTGATGTCCGAGCTCAATGTCCAGTTTCCATTGGATCTAATTTTATGCGCTGCATAGATTTTATTGTGCGCTGAGAATGTGCAAGCAGTGCGCGATTGCGCAAGCGCGCAGCTTAGAGGGAACATTGATGAGGACCACGAGCAGAATTTCATTTACGGACCCCTGTTGCTAAGAACATCAGGACCACTTACTGCGTTTCAACCATAGATTTAACAGAGTCTGGGAGAGGGAGTCTTGTTTAATTGGCCATGTCTAAGTCGATGCCCTTCCCTTTTAACTCTTGTGGAGCCGGGGCTGCGTCTCAACTCTAATCTGCAGGTACCACAACGCATATGGGCAAGACACGTATACACCGAGTGATCAGTGATAATTGTAGTTTACTGAGATATATATGTGAGCAAACAGAGCTCAAACTAGGAGATTAAACTCACATTATCAGACTATTGCTATGGTAACAAACACATCTATGAAAATTGCTCTTTGCAAAGTAAAGTTGCCAGATCTTTAAAATCTTAAATTTAAATGTTACACAATTTAAAATCTTTTATTTATTTATGCTGAAACCATTAAATCAAATTTAACAGCATTGACATTCTCACTAAATGCTAACTTTCTATATATGTGGTCTGTGTTAAAATATTAGCATTTATGGGTCCCCTGAAGGCCTGGGGTGCCTTAAGCAGCTGCTGAATTAATTTGGATTTAACAGAAGTGCAAATAATTGATATTTATATTTATTGCTTTTTTTATTTGTTTGTTTGAAGATTATAGTTGTGTGCTTAAATACCATTTCACTGACAATGTTTTGTAACATAATTACCCAGTGATATTTTTATACTTCTTGCCAACATCTTTTAATATAAAAACATTTTTTCTTATGCTGAAAGAAATGCTCTTACTATAAAGTGTGTTATTCTTACTTTTGTTTTTATATTTGTGTAAATCTACATGCTTCTACTTGCTAGTCACTTTGCTGCTGGTACATCTCAATTTCCCCACTAAGTAAAAATAAAGGTCTATTATATTTCAGCACAAGTTACAATACCCAACAAAGGTTTCTCAAAATTCTGAGTAACCTATTGTAAGAGCCCTTTTCTTTACAGTACCCAGCAAAATTTTTTTACATTTATCAGTATGTGACTATATTTGTTGCAAAGATTTCATGCAAACACTACAAAGTCAACTAAGCAAATATGGGAAGAAATGCTCATACAACAACCATGTTTTATGCACTTTTCAGGAGAATAGGCAGCTCTATTTACTTTTAATAAAGTAGATCTACCTTTAGCCCTAACTCCACATAAGATAAAATAAACTCACCAGATTCCCCTTTCTGCTCCGTAGAAGGACTCAGCTTAGACCACCATGGTATAAACTTCAGCAAGCGATTTATCTCATTGTCTTCAAACAAGTCAGCTCTGAAAAGACAGAGATGTTAGCAGTCCCAAGCAACAGAGAAAATATGGTTGGGGATTAATAGCCTTTACTCACAAATAATGGTCAGAAGAGAAAGCCAATGCCTCTGCCTCCAGCCGAGCCCGACGTCTCTCGGATGCCACAGTCTCCTCTGGGTTCTTGACATCAATCACGTCACTGAGTTCCTCCTTCAAGATATTCAGCATCACAGAAATATATTTGTATAAAACCTCCAAATTTAAAATTTAGGAATGTTTCTCCGCAAAACAAACCTGCAATCGTGCAAACACTCCGGACCTTTGATTAGCGAAACCGTATTTCTGCATGGCTCTCAGCTCCTCTTCAGATTGATCTGTGTAAACTTCCTGTTCTAGCTGCCAGTCAAACTCTTCTTCATCCTCCTCCTCACCATCTCCTGTGGTTTCACTGACTGTTTCCAGAGAAGCAGGCAGTGAACTTGACTTCAATCCTACAACAGTCAAATGTTGCAACATTTACCTAAATTCAAAAGTGACTTCTTAAACACAGCAAACCTATGGAATAATTCCAGGACTCACCGGCACTCATATCTTCCACAAGAGGTTTTACTGATCGGGAGCCTGTTGGTGCGAGGAGACTAGTGAGCATTTGAAGGCCTCTGAAGTGCTCCCCTCTTGTTTCCTTAGGGACCTTAAGTGTGAAAACACCTACAGCAAGGTAACATGGAAGGAGAATTATAACCCTTTCAGAACTCCAGAGAAATAAGATCCAAACATCCAAGATATATTTATGTAAGCACACTTCCAGGAAGATTGCTTGTCAATTAAATATAGCATAAAATGAATTTGATGACTTGGTAGAGATACGGGGTGGTAATTATAAACAGAGGACTTTCAGCTTAACAATATAAAGTTCGGCGAAGTTGCCCTCCCACCAACACTTTTTGGTGTGGATGCAATTACTGAAGGAAGACAACATATTTAAGTTTCTATCAAGTGTTTAAAAATGAGAGTAGAGGAAGCACAAATATGTAGGGATCTGCTTAAATTTGAACTGTGTTTACTATCGGTGACCGATCGATCGGCACACCTCTAGAAATTAAAGGCGCAGTAGGTAACTATAATTGTATTTTTGACATATTTGTTAAAACTGTCACTATGTCATGACAGTATGCAATACGAGACAGATAAAATGAGGAAAAAATATAGCTCCTCTGCCTCCTCCCTATAATCCGACTGCCATTTGCAAAAATACACCCAGTCAAAGCCAACAAATCAGAGCCAGGAAGACTGTCTAAGTGCTGTCAATCACGCCCGTATACACAGTGCTCACACCGTTCCCCTAGCTCTCTGCTTTGCTACAGTTCCTCCCCCCACAGCTGTGAGAATGACCACCGATGAGTAAACAGTTTTCTGTGACATTAAGTTGTTTTTCCCGCACCAGTTTTAAGTGTTTGCAATGTTCAGGTAAAGTCTAGGGCATAAAAAAAGTCAAGGACCAATCATTAAAAGTAGCCAAAGCCCTGTCCCAGAATCTTGTTGGAATGTAACAAATATCAACAACAGTGGTTAAACAAAAGCTTTGAACTTAGGTTGTACATTAAAGCTTTTCTTTACTCTGCCCCCATGCACTAAATGTGCATTCACACCAGCCTTGTTTAGTCTGCTTTAATCAAATTCTAGTTTGTTTCCCTAGAAACTCCAGCTCTTTTGGGGAGGTTTGAATGCTCTGGCATGGTTCAAATGCATATATGAACGCCCAGCGGACTGGAGACCGCTCCAAAAGCAAAAGGTTGATTATAGCACAGAGTATTCTGGGTAAATACAACCAAAACAAACGTGTGTGTTACTGGTAGCAGGAGAAATGATTTGTGGTCTTTTGCCAAAGACAAAGGAGAAGTCCTACAATCGCAAAAATTTGACACCACTCCATTTTGCAAAGAAGGATGTCAAGCTCAGTGTCTTCTTCAGAGGTTTTTGTGCTGTTTCCTTCAGTTGTTCTTGGTGCAGCACCACCACAGGTGAGGGGAGGGAGCAGGTTTTTCATTTGGTTTATTTGACATAGTGCAGTGAGAAAGCGAACTGAAAATGTTGCAATTCATGTTTGGTTTTTGGAATAATCTGAACAGAGGTTTTGAAACGTGTTATTTGAATAATGATCCGACCCACCTTTATCAATGTCAAACGTAGCCTTTTCTGTTCCATCTTCAACAATTCTTCCAGGAAGACTTAATCTAACAGTAATAAGAGTTTGTATATTAGAACCAAAATCAGCAAAACACAAAAAAACAAACTTAAAATCAATCACAGCTGACATTACATGCAAGTTATATTTGAAGCCTTTTTGCACTGCAGGGCTGGCCCGGTCCTATTTTACTCTGACACTGGTTGTTTTGCATTGAGCAGAGTACGATGTCAAAGGCAAAGGTTAATCAAATTCCTGATAAAGCTGTCGAGGCAATCTACCCAGAAACCATGGAGCAGTTTTGCTCTTGGTTGTCCCATCCAGCTGATTCGGTACATGTGAAGAATCTGAAGGAAAGAAGGATTTATCTTATCCTACTAAAAAAAGAAAAAAAAATCTCATCTGAGTGTTCTGTCTGGTCCTGCTGAACTACCGCAGTAGCTTGTGGGATGCCCCTCCTGGAGGAGGAGTTACTTTCTTTTGTTATTAGAAAATTAATAATAAAAAAAATAAAAATGTCTTTTGTCATTAATTTAACCTGGATTGCAAAATACGGTAAAATCTCTGTTGCTCTGAGCATTTCACTGGCGGAGCAAATTTATTCCTAAAAGATAAGTTTATAGTTTATGCATTTAAAGCCGGGAGAGCGGACCAATCACATCGCTGGGGCCTCTGTGCCTTGAAGCTTGCGCTACCGCTGCTTGATCTCTGAAGCGCCTCTTTTCACTCAAACTGGACACAGAGAGATCAGTGACAATAATTTATCTTTATGAACAAACAATTATGCCCCATTTACATCTCAACACACTGCCCAGCTGGGTGATACTCACCCAGCTGGGCAGTGCCAGTTGGGTGATACTCACCCAGCTGGGCAGTGCTTTGAATGTCTTCGAAGATTATAAAGTCATACTGATGAAAACTAAAAATAGCTCACTTTTATGAACAATCATCATTTCTAATATTTGGCACAGTTAATTGTTAGTTACCAAAATACTTTTAAAATGTTTTTTAACTAATTTTGGAGTCAGAAATTCATTACCGTAATGCGTCTGAAGTAAAAAAATAATGCTTTCACCTCAATTTATCATTGTAATTATTCAAGCTGGTTTATAAAAAAAAATACTACCAACTTATTTAAAACTATGTAAACTAACTGAATATTGTAATATATAATTATTTCCTATTAAATAATAAGAAATATTTTAATAAAAGTGAGTGTCTGGAGGTGCAAAACTCATTACCGTAGCACCTTGTTCAAAGTACTGTTATATTTATAGAATTTTTCAAAATGGAGTTATTTTGACACATAATGCACCACAAAGAGGAGAAGACAAAAGATGATTAAAAAATAAGATTGTTTGACATCTTTTGATTATGATAATTGTTACGTTTCTCCTTGCATATGCCTATTTCCACACCATAAGCGATGATTACCGTAATGTGCATTACCTCATGTGCTTAAAAAGTTAATAATTAGATATTTTCCTGTAAAGAAGATATTAGGGAATTTCTATTGTAGGTGAAAAGTTTTAGCTGAGTCACCATGGCATGCTACCATTTTAAGCTATCTTATGCGAATGTCACTCATTACCGTAATGCGCAACTTTCATCACCGCGTAATTTGAGACCTGTTGCGGTAATGAAAAACAAGATTATGGTGATGAAAAGTGTCTTTTTGCAATGAGAAAAAAAATACAGAGTGCATTTAAACTTTAATACTCCTTCTTAATGTGTTTTTACACAAATACAGAAGTTTTTGATTTACTTCCTTCTTATGGAAAATAGTTATACTATTTTAAGGCAACAAATATGAATTACCTAATGTGAATGGCAAGAGGAAGTAGTGCTGGATATCAATTAAAATTTCCTAAAATTCTTCGATTCAGAAGAACCCATTTCAACTCATGTTTGATTTGATGGTTTTTCAATTCAGCTAAGGATATTACACCATCAAAATTTTACTTGGAAGGTGAATGAGTGAAAGAAGATGTATATTGGGGGCAGTTCCCCTGGACTGGCAGCTGGGCTGGTGGTCCACTAATTTAAAAAGGGAGGATACAGAGTATGCTCCGACTACAGAGGTTTCTTAGGTCTCCCTGGTAATGTCTATTCAGTGGTTCCGGATTAGTCGAATCTAAGATTCAGGAAGAGCAGTGTGGATTTTGTCTTGGTCGTGGAGCACTAGACCAGCTCTACATCGTCAGCAGGGTCCTGAAGGGTGCGTGGAAGTTCGCCCAATCAACCTACATGTATATTGTGAACTTGGAAAATGTGTTTGACCGTGTCCTTCAAGAAGCCCTGTAGGAGCTGAGAGTAAGTCAGGCTCGTTTCAGGTGACAGTTGGACTCCACCAAGGCTGCCCTTTGTCATCGATTCTGTTCATTACAGAATTTCTATACGCAGCCGAGGTGTTGAGAGGATCCGTTATGGTGGCCTTAGGATCGCACCTCTGCTTTTTGCAGATGATGTGGTCCTGTTGGCTTCATCAGATCGTGATCTACAGGTTTAGTTCCAAGTATACCTGTGGTCATGGATGGAAAAATGGAGTGAGAAATCAACAGGTGGATTGGTGCAGCGTCCACAGTGAAGCGTATACTGATTTTCATTGTAAGCAGTAATGGCTTTCCATTATGGTTGAGCAATAATGTAAGATTTTCTCAGTTGTACCGGTCTGCCCTGGTGAAGAGAGAGCCAAGTCAAAAGACGAAGCTCTCAATTTGCTGGCCAATCCACAACCCTTCCCTGATTTATGATCATGAGATTTGGGTCATCACCGAAAGAACAAGATCACAGATACAAGAGGCTAAAATGTTTTTTCTCTGGGCTCTCC
>CAEGAF010147573.1:0-10315 GCA_903067075.1 Micropoecilia bifurca
ATATATTTAATCAATCTGGAGAATAGGGCTGCTACTATTGATTATTTTTAGTAATTGATTACCCTGACGATTAATCGATTAATTGGATACAAAAATTGCATATTTTGCTGTTTTTTATTTTACCACTTGAACCTTGTTTATGCAAAGTTAATACATTAACAAATGCAAATGAACAGATAAAATCATTTTTTTTAAAATAAGAAAACAGAACTAATGTATTTTAACATTGTCAAACAAACAAATATAGAAACAAAAATCTATTTGTGCTGCAGTGGATGTGAAAAGTATATGAAAGCTGAAAGTGAAAAGGTGTTTGTGAGTGTGGTTACCGAATGTGTGGCTGCAGGAGTGACCATCACAACATGTTTTGGTTTAACACGCTCTGACTGTGTTATTATTCATCAAATGGCCTTTTTTATGTCTGTTTACTCCACTTGGCAGTTAATCAATTACTTAATCAGATGGCTAACTGTTTTAATAGTAAATTCATCGCAATTAATCAATTTAATTTAAATCAGAAAAGCAATTATCAAGGGAAAAATGGCCAAAAAAAAATGAAACGACTTCCCTGAGCAGGAGTTTTTAGACAGAGCGTTGTGAAGAGAGAGTGCTAAGCATTTCAAACAGGTTCTAGTTTTCAACATTAAAATTTTACATTGTCTCAAGTTCACACTTTCAGCCAACTTGACTTTTAATAGGTTTTGCTGTTGTACTGTGGTTGTTGTGACTTTTTTACACTTATATGTTGTTCAGTATATTTGCATGATAAGTGACTGATTAACAATTATATGTAAGCATAATTTACATGATGATCATTATTGATTGAATTGAACATGATTTTATATAATTACAAAGGTGAAGTGACAGGATTTATTTGAATAGAGGAAATCTTTTATTTTGAAGAATGCTTAACAGGATCTTGTTTTTTTTTTTTTTTGTCACTGTCTTGCTTTTGTTGATTTTTGGTTGCTGGGTGACAAATAGTTGTTGCCGTTATCAGCTGTCGCAGTTTTTTACCTTAATAAAAAACTGAACAGCTCAGGAAAAGACATCCGAGCCTCTGTCCTGAATGAAGAAGCTATCACTCCGTCACAGTGGTGTTTTCACAGGAGAGTACAATATGAAAATCAACTGAGGTTACTTACTTCAGGGTTTGTTATGGAAAACAAACTCTGAATTACTGGAAGACCATGATGCTGTCATTGATCAAAATCTACTTGATACCATTCGTAGGTGTTGAAATTTTTCACATATAGAATTTGATCTGTTTGCCCCTCAGTCATGAACCTGGACCGCGTGGAGAACCACACCCACGTGCGACGGCGCTTCCCACGTTATCAGCACACCTTGTTCCGCGGTCAGGTTTTGTGGGACCCTTACACTCACGTGATACTGCCCCCTGCTGCCCTGGTGCCGCAGCGACAGCAGCAGCAGCAGCACAGCTGGAAGGAGAAGGAGCGCTCCGAGAAAGAACGTAAGCGAAGACACGCTGATGGAGTCACTGAAACGTCCGAGGTCAAGAACCACAAAAATATTCTGACTCTGGCTTCTCCTTTCCAGCCTCGGCCCCTCAGAGTGTCGCCTCAGCCCCTGCCAGCATCTCAGCCAATCAGACTAAGGAGTATACAGCAGCTAGACGCAGCGTTTCGTTGACTGATCCTCCCATTACCATCGTCATCTTGTTGATCTATCGAAGCCTTGGGGCTTCGCTGCCTCCCAAGTACCACGCAGACCGGAGAGGAGTGAGGTGGGAAGGAGTCGCTCCTAAAATGTTTTGATACTTTGCTGAGTGAGGCCATTCAATTACTGAAGCCACTAGTAAATCATTGTCTTTATTCAATACTAAACTGTCCATCATTCATTTTATCCCAAAATATCGAAGTTGTTTTAAGTGCTATGTGCTGCAATCTCTTTTACAGCCTTTCTAAAGCGCAGGGCCAAATGTGAACTCTTTCTACTGTTTGTTAATCTTCTAACAAAAACATAAGCTCACAAAATTAAAGCACATGGTTTTGGTATTTGGTTCCTTTCTGCCAGGATGGCGTGAACATTAAATATTGAACATAGAAGTCGGCAGGCTTCATAGGTTAGTGGAGAAACTGCTTTAGGACTAATTACAATATTGCCCTATTTGACATCTGTTCTTTTTTTTTCTCCATCTCATTCTAACGGCGCTTCCCTCCCGTCTGCCGTTTCTCACCTCTCCTCTGGGCTTAATTACACAGTAACGAGCTGTCCAGTTTGCAGTCGGCATCAATGAAAAGCCATTCATATCTAATCTAAAATGCAAATCCAGCTGCCTTTCTTCTTCACCGCCAAATATAAAACTCTATTAGTCCGATCAAGTGACTGGTTGGCAACGCTGCACTGTCTCTCTCTCTCCTCCCCACCAAGGCTTCCTAGACACCCGGTTATGAACTCCCCAGTGGTGACCATCTCCATCTACAACAACCAGACATTCGTGGGCGGTCACTTGGACCAGCCCATACTGCTGGAGTTTAAGCTGCTTGAGACGGCCAATCGCAGCAAGCCTCTGTGTGTGCAGTGGAACCACAGCAGCCCGTGAGTCCAAATCCACACATGAATGCGTGGACACAGCAATGCAGCGACGTCAGCACCGTGTCTGTGCTCGTAGGACGGATTTTCTTAGTTTTTCATAATACAATTCTGTATTAGAAACATTGTTTTGGATGGTACTTTTCTTAGGGCACATTAATGATTTGATCTCCATAATTTTACACATTGATTTGATAAAGTGTTTCCCATAAGTCAGAAAATATATTTCTACAATTTTCCAGGCTGTGCAATTTCTGCTGAGCTGTCATAGCAGAGAAGACCTCACTATATATATATATACGTATGACTAAAATAATGGTAGCTGAGCGATATAAAGAGTCCACTAGAGTTAATTCTGAGTATAAGGGTAAGAAGCGGAGCTGATGGATGCTGTTGAGTGGATTTTGAGACATTTCGTAGCAACACACCAGCGTGGTTTTACCACTGCAGAAGTGGAAAAACTGTCCAAACTTTACTAACAAACTTCTGGAAATACGTCACTTGTATTTTGACGAGTCGTTTCCCATGGTCCTGCAGTTGAAATCCTTCTGTTTGCAGACACGAGAGCGGAGGCTGCTGGACGGTGAGGGACTGTACAGTGGTGTACAGGAACACCTCTCACGTCCGCTGTCAGTGCCAGAGACTGGGCACCTTCGGCGTGCTAATGGACAGCTCCCATAGAGAGGTCAGACCCACATCAAGCATTTATATCTAATGCTGATTTATACCATGACAGGTATAAATCAGCATTTATACCTGGTGCTCAATCAATCCACCATCGCTAACCCTTATGTGTAAAACTGTCTGTCGCAGCTTTTCTCTTTTCATCTGGACATCGTAAGTGGTTATGGAAGCTAGTTTGGCTGGTTTTTTCCCTTTACGTTTATGCGCAGAATCTAGTCATGTCGTCATGCCTCATTAACACACAAGGCTGATCACCAAAGTTCTGAAAAAGTTTCTTTCCTTTCCCTTCTTTCCTCTCTTCTCCTCTGTGTGTGAGCAGCAGTTGGAGGGGGATCTGGAGACGCTGGCCATGGTGACTTACTCCGCCCTGTGCGTCTCCATGCTGGCCCTCCTCCTCACCGTCCTGGTGCTGTCTTGCCTCCGGGGCCTGAAGTCCAACACTAGAAGCATCCACTCGAACACAGCGGCAGCCATGTTTCTGTCTGAGCTGGTGTACTTACTGGGGGTCAATCAGACTGAACAACAGGTAGAGATGTGTGGTGTGTTTTTTCCTCTAAATGTTGGTCTGTTCTTACCTGCCGTGTTATTATGTTTGTAACGTATGCGATATAGGCCGGCTTTTTAATCAAGCCCATGTGCAATATGTAATTTCCAAGACACATTAATAGTTATTTACATCTATTTTTATTCTTTCAAAACCTTATATATTTTTATTCAATAATTTTATTGTAATTTATGTTGTTGAGCTCCTTCAGTCTTGACGTTTTGAGAAGGTTTTTAACCAAACCTGTGTGAAATCAGAAAAACATGGCTCCACTCATCAGTGTGTGATCTTCCTATAGTTACCTCCACTTTGTTGTTTCCCTCCCTCCCCGCTCGCCTTTTCTAACCAGAGGATGTCTTCTTGGTTACATAACACATGTTCTCATGTTGGAATGTGTTTGCAGAGCAATGAATCCTGCAAAGAGGGAAGTGCAAATATGTGCTCACTCTGCGTGAAATCCAATTAATTAAGCTGTATCCCACCACTCTGTGGACTGTAAGGTTTTTTGCAGAGCGATTTGTAACTTCTAGCTGAACAATATGTTCTCTAACTCATGAACATCACGCTCCGGAAAGCATGTTAGAGCTCGCAGCTGTGCTGTGTATTCATTTTTATTTTATTTTATTTTTTTTACTAGTTTGTGCCTCTTTCTGAGTTAGCACGCTCCTGTTTGTGTGTGGGAGTGTGAAATTCATCGTCTGGCTGTATCGCTGCCAAGGCTGCTGTCTTTTTTTTTTTTTTTCGTTGTCCTTGGCTGTCACTGTCAATTTGTGCTAAGCTTCTCTGGCCTCAAAATATGAGATTTAGCATTCTGCTTTCTTTGACCTAGACACACACAGAGCTCAACCACAAAGGTTTAGTTCCATATATGCTCATTCCAGCATAACTAGCACATCTCAGACATCCTAAAGTCTCATTCCAGGTTTCTTTCCTTTGAGACAAAGGTAGAGTATTTTAAGTTAGAAAACACCAGTCAGGCTGATTAGCGGTTGTGAAGCTTGTAAATGTTTATAATATCTGTCTGTTATGCGTTTTGTGAAAACCTTGAGTAAATATAATTCAGTTTCGCTACACCTTGTTCAGGATATCATAGAATTTACTCAAAAAATTTCACACAGAAAATAAGCAGATATATTTTTTGTTCCTGACACAAATCTTTCAAATTTAAGTTTAAGCAAAATTTCAAAACTCTTTAAAACAATAAAACCTTCCGTGGGAAATAATGGTAGTAAATGAGAATAAATCAGCATTGATGCTCGGTCTTTAACAGGGACAGAAAGTGTTTGTGCAGTTACACTTTATCTAATTGCATAGCACACTTCTTATTGGAAATGCACTGATGTTTTAATGAAGCAACTTTGTATTAATGTTAAACTTGCAACATCCCATACATGTCTGACCCTTTAAAGCCCCATGATTGGATCAAAGCACCTTCTACCGTTATGATATTATATGTGACAGTTTAGTGATATTTAGATTTTGATGCAGAGCCCTAGACACAAAAATGAATACTTGCTTAATTCAGCAGTACTTTTTAAGGGATCAATGCACAAAATAGTATCCATTGTATCCATGCATAATATTAAAAAGGAAAAAAACAATTTATATATTTGTTGATTATTCTGGCTTTCTGCATAGCTGGCCAAACTGCAGTCAGCCTCTGGGAGACGTGTTGTCTTCTTAAGATGTAAAACTATACAGATGGTGTGTCTAGAAAATGTAACTACTCTCAATGCCTTTTCTCAGAAAACAGTAATTGATCAAAAAAAATAAAAAGAAACACTGAAAATGTTCAAATGGCTCACAGGAGACCTATTAATTTAGCAGAATACTTAGTCAGCCTTTAGGATTTTTGACCGAAGGAGTTAGTCAAAGTATATCTTAATTCAGAACAGGATTCAACATCACCGGTTTGTATGACTGCTCTTCATTTTTGTAATTTTTTCCTGATAATCAATCAATGCAAAATTCCCAAACATGACAACTGTCGAGTTGTTTTGGTGGTCTTTGTGGTTTTAGCCCCACAGTTCACTCAGAGGACTTTGTGGGTGTTGTCTTAGTAAATACTTAAATCAAACCAGTTCCAACATCACTCCTGCAGTCTGAGTGGGATTTCTGACAGATCTTAAATGCTTGTGTTCTACGTTATTTACATGACATCAACATGACTTCCACAACAAACACATCTTCACTTTGAGGAAGATGTGTTTGTGAAGCTTTTCATCGGCTCCAGTAATATGCGCTGTAAGCTATGTTATTAGGACTTCAACTGACTGCAATTAGCAAAAACATTTCTACCATATTGCTGTAAAAGAAAATGCAGCTTATATAATCATCACTCTCTGTAACTTTCTTGTTTTTCGTCGTAATCGCAGTTAATGCGCTCTACAGGCTCGAATTTCTCGATCACAGCGAATCCACAATATTGACTTTCAGTGGTTTTTGTGCTTTTTCCTGGAAATATTCTGCAACACCATGCCCTAAACTCTGTTCATTAGTAATTGAATCATGAACGCCTGCTCTTTCACAGCTAACACCTGCGCCGCGGTGCTTTAATGAAGACGTCTTGTTGACTTGCGGGGGGAACCTGCTTTGCATTAGCTGGGCACTCAGTTTTTCTCCTTTCCCTTCGTTTTAGCACTACTTTTATTTGTGCTCCCATGTCTAGTATTTCTGTACTTCTTTCTACATATCCACGTCGTTACTGCTGTATTTGATTTTCCATTCCCTCCAACCCCCAGGTTTTTCATTTCTCTCCCTGTTTTCCCTCCAGTTCTTGTGCACGGTCGTCGCCATCCTGCTGCATTACTTCTTCATGTCGACGTTCGCTTGGATGTTCGTCGAGGGTCTCCATATCTACCGCATGCAGACGGAACAGCGCAACATCAACTACGGAGCCATGAGGTTCTACTATGCCATCGGCTGGGGCGTGCCTGCCATCATCACAGGTACAACGTGGAAACGCGTCTCCGTGGAAACGTGAGGCGGGTCTCGCCTCGCACAGGATCTGCACCGTCATATCCGTCACGTTCGCTTCAGCGCCAGCTTGGCTGTGGAGATAAGGCCTTCCTATTGACACTTCCATTAAAACCGTTTCGGTGGCATTTTAATATTGCGATAGCGAAGCAGAAACTCACAAGCAAGCAATTACCGCTGTGAGACATGTAATATCTGCCGGCTTTACTTTCTCTCCTCTCCCTTCACACGCGTAACATGTGCGGTTTCCATCCCGAGCCGTAATGTGCTGTCAGCTCACCTCTATCTGCTGCTGCTTCTGTCACCGTCAAAACCTGCAAGCTGCCGTCTCCCTTCGCCTGGAGAACGGATCCGTCTCCTGCTACCTCGCACACCTACTCACACACAGGCGCGTGTCATTCGCCTCGGGCAAGGAAGGTGTGCTAATCTGTCTGCCTTCGTTTAGGCTTTTCCCATCTCTTATGGTTTTGCAATTCAATTTTGAATATACACATCCTTGAATGTCAGAGCCTGGACAGTGATCTCTGAGGATACAGCCGGACTGAAAACATCGTCGATGTCCCGGCAGCCACGTCTAGAACATGAGGACAATGTCAAACGAATACCTGCAAGTTGTGTTACAGATAAAAAAAAATGTTCCTTTACTTTTTAATTGCCACACGTCACTTTAACTGTTTTTAAAAGGCGTTGGACTTTTCTTTATTAAATTCCATTATAATTAAAGATACAATAATATTTCATTTGAGCTGACAGCCCTTAAAGTAGTGATCGTTTTTTCATAAAATAATGAGATACCACATCCATTAATTCAATTTTATATTGTTCCCATTGTGTCATATTACAACCTTATTCTTCAATGCATTTTGGGGATTTTCTTGTGGCAGACCAACACAAGTTTGTACATAGTTGTAAGTTCAAAAGGAAAGGATACATGTTTTCCTTTTGTTCTCTTTCTTTTTTAAATAAAAATGTGGCATTTGTATCCAAGCCCCCTGATTAGAAGCTTTAATACTTTGATCATGTGAAGCAAAGTATAAAATATGAACTGCATGTCACAGACGGCGCTTCATTTAGATTTTTGCAATTGACCACAGACACAAACAACCTTGACGTCTTGTCTCTCCGTCTCTCTGTCTCACTGTCTGTCTGTCTCTTTGTCTCTCTCTGTCTCTCTGTCTCTCTCTCTCTCTCTCTCTCTCGCTCTCTCTCTCTCTCTCTCTCTCTCTCTCTCTCTGTGTCTCTCTGTCTTTCTGTCCTGCAGGCCTGGCTGTGGGTCTGGATCCTGAAGGTTATGGCAACCCTGATTTCTGCTGGATCTCCATGTATGACAAACTCATCTGGAGCTTTGCTGGCCCTGTTGCAATCGTCTTACTGGTAACCGTCTCCCTGCACATCACATATTCTGCACTTAACTCTGAAAGTACCCAAACCTAAATTAAATATTATCAAAGCAGTGAAGGAAAGGATGATTTTTTTTTGGGCTTCATCTCTGATGATGTGAAAATAGCACCACCTAAGAAAAAATGGTCTAGTTCATTGGACATTGCATGAAAACTTGCTTCCTGGCTTTTGATCTTTAGCTTAACTTCTAAGCAGGTTTCTGTCATCTGCCACAAGTGGCAACGCTACACTTGATTTCAGGATGAGAGCCTACTTGAACTTTACTGGAGCACAGTTTTAATTGCTTTCCTCATTGTGTTAACGCCTTTCAATTTGAAAACAACAACCCACTTTTACCGATCCTCAAATGAATCTTCCACTTCAGCGTAACGTCTCATCATGGTATGAATCATTTTACTGAACGATTGTTCTCTGAGGTGTGGATAAATTTGTCTGAAGTCGAATTGGTTGCCGATGGGCAACTATTTTATCCCCATTGATTTTGTGTCAGCTGTTTACCCCTACCCCAGACGTTCCCAGGAGCAGAATTGGATTTGTTGAAACCCATTCGGTGTGTTACCTTACCATGGTTATTGATCTCCCTTTATCCAGATGAATGGAGGGATTTTCACAGTTGTAGCCAAGATGTCCTGTAACCCATCGCAGAAGGAGACGAAGAAACTTCCCGTCATGTAAGTTTCCTTCTCGACTCTGTTTTCAGTTTACAGACACAATGCTATATATTGACTGCTCTAAGCTAAATTAAATTCAATTAAATTATTTTTGGGTGAAGAGGCAATCTCTTAACCAACATAACATGGTCTCTTGTTTCACATGTTGCTGCAAAATATAATGTGGGACACATGAAAATGTTTCAGTGCAATCCAGATTCAGATCTAAGTACAATACAATCCAAACTGGAAGAATTTACAGTCCAATCTAGTTGATCAAATAATCATATTTGGTAAAAAAAAAAAATCTAAAAGAGCCCAGATGACTTCGTAGAGCTGTAAACTTTGCAGCAATCCCTAGTGACGACTGTGGACCCATTCTTGAAAAAGAACCAGAACCAGACTCTGTATGGCCACAACCTGCACCTGTTTCACTCTGCTTTACTTAAATATGCAGGTTTTCTATAATAAAAACAAATTCCCCTATAAAGCATGAATGATTTGTGTGTATTTATAAATGACTCAACATCTTTAATAGAGCTTACCTCCAGTTAATATAGATTTCCTTCTTCTCTGTGCTGCCTCTCACTGTTTCAGTGCTACTATCAGAAATGCCTTCCTGCTGTTGCTGGTCGCCACCTCCACCTGGCTGTGTGGCCTGATGGCTGTAAATAACAGCATCCTCGCCTTCTACTACATCTTTGATGTTCTCTGCCTGCTGCAGGTACAAACAAAGTGCAGAGCGCGCGCTCCGAATCTGCACGGATTTGGATCAGGTCTCAAGTCTTACTGCGTCGCTTTCTCTTCCTCAGGGTCTGTCTGTGATGCTGGTCTTCACTGTGTTCAACTCTGAGGTTCAGGAGGCCTGGAGCGTTGCCTGTTTGGGTAAGAAGAGCCCCGGAGAAGAGCTGCCGAGGCCGGCGCAGAGCACTGTGAGTCCCACACGTTTGGTTTTCCTGAACCACACGCGGGTTTTTTCCGTCGTCGGCATCAGAGGGACTTTCATGTGCATTAGCCTGAAAATAAGGACAGGGCATTATCAGCGCCGTTGAAATAATCTTTAATGTTCCAACAGGCTGGCCATTATTGAGTCGTAATGACTCACAGAGTGACTCTAAAGTCCCGATGTGAAGCCATAAATCATCTCTCTGCATGACCCCAGAGCTTTTCTCTGTGGTTTATCCCAGCGCAGTCTCTCAGAGACACATTTTCACTGCGTCCCATTACTTGACGACACAAAAACTCTCCTGTCCTTCGTTTCTACTTCCCTCAGTCCATCCATCAATCTTTCCTGCCTTCTCTTTGCTTCTCTTCAGCTGCCCTCAGGGTTTGCTGCTGACCCACATTAAACAATACACCAGCCACTGGAACACTGTCTGTTCTTTAGCCTCTTCAACGAAAGCACTACGCTGTACTTATTTCATGACTGCGTGTGTGTGTGTGTGTGTGTGTGTGTGTGTGTGTGTGTGTGTGTGTGTGTGTGTGTGTGTGTGTGTGTGTGTGT
>CAEGAF010147575.1:0-18362 GCA_903067075.1 Micropoecilia bifurca
TCGGGGGGGGCGTTCCTCCCAACCACGCCCCTCCAGGTCTCACTGTCATTGCCCACGTGAGCGTTGAAGTCCCCCAGTAGAACAAGGGAGTCCCCAGGAGGGGCACTCTCCAGTACCCCCTCTAAGGACTCCAAGAAGGGTGGGTAATCTGAACTGCTGTTCGGCCCGTAAGCACAGACAACAGTCAGAATCCGTCCCCCCACCCGTAGGCGGAGGGAGGCTACCCTCTCGTTCATCGTTTTTATTATTATTTTACTTTTATAGGAAGCAAATTTTTCTAAACATATCATCACAGTTTCCTATCAATACTTAAGAAAAAAAGTAAAGTTGACCTTTTCTTACTGTGTTAGGAACACAAAATAGGATCATGTAAAAGAAAAGAAGCATAAAAAAATAAATAGTAAGAGGCAAAGAAATAAATAAAAATACACAAACTAAAAATTACCACTGTAAACACAATTAACCAGAAAATTTTAATACCTTAATGTTACTACAGACTCGATTAAAAAATATAATTGCTTCAATTTTAATTGGTTGCAGTGCAGCAGGAGGTGGGCACCATTCCTACACTAACCACAACTGCATGCATGTTTATATTTCAAGCTTACAAAGTTATTCATGACATCGATAGAGTGTTATTATTAACCTGATTAAAATTTTTAATTGATTGAGAACACTATTAAAAACTTATAAGTGTGTCGTTTATCAGAGAGTGGACAATCAGGGTGGTTTTAACAAGCTCGGTCTGAAAATTTAAGTAGGGTCTACTGAGCTTCACATAATCTACCAAACTGTGCCGCCATAAAATGAATTGTTTGGTATGTAATTGAGAAAGGCTCAACTGATCCTTACGCTTACTACAGGTGGTTTCAGAGAAGCTGTGTAAAAGGAAAACTATCAGCACTCCTTACCACCAAGCTGTCCACTTCATGCACTGAGTTGCTTGTAACAGAACGAGGTGGACAGCTCAAATTGAGAGCAGCTGTTTGTTTGGAGCCGACGGTAAGCTGTTCAGTCAAACACACTGACGTGGCTGACTTCTGCACAAACAACAGCGTGTGCACATCGCCTTCGCAAAGACTCGCAGAACCAGCAGGAGCCAACGGTTCCCTCATCTGGCGTGTTTACTTTGGGGATCGGGTTGCCTTTGCCTTAGCGGGAGGTGGTTTAACGCTTCACAGATGTGACTCCGCTAATAATAAGAACAAAAAAAAGCTTCAGTTTTGTTAACAAATCGCTGTGAAAACCAGTAAAAAAAAGTTGACCTAATCTGTTCCTGCTGTCGTCCTGGAGTTTCCTCATAAGTTGTAAAGCGAAACCTTTGAGAACGTGTCGTTTGTGTTTTGCTGTCGAATGTGATGTTTCTCTGATTTCTGAGTCATCTCAAGATCTCTCTGTATCATTTCTGCTGTTTCTTCCAGGATCATACGCGAGTGGTCAGCCCCATTATCGACGTGATCAGCTTGGATAACTTTGCTTACTTGGCTGCTTCTGCTGACCTTAGAGGAGGTCAGAACCCACAAAAAGGCAACACACACGAGACGGCAACGCAACCTCTCTTACCCTATTTATGCTGTATTACCAAAAATCTTCAATCAGCCCTCTAAGTTGCAGAATTCAGTTGTTCTAGTCTTTTCTGTGACCACTTGTCTAAAATCCAGAAAGACATTATAAACACTTAGATGCTCTAGTCTGGAATTGGCCCAAAACGAGGTCAACATGGTTAAGAGTGAGTGATGTTGATATGCAGAGAGTTCTGACCTCAATCCTGATAAGAGCTCTTTTGGGATACATTAGACTCCAATTCAAACCATCTCGTCCAACATCAGTGTCTGACCTTACAAATACTCTACTGGAAGAAATGTTAAACACACCCAGAAAACAAACTTTCTGTTTGTTCTTACCAGATTTGGTGCACAAACATTCGGCTCTGATAGACATGAATGTAAAACAAAATTTATCAATTTAGATCAGTTTGCTTCAGTTGTTATAATTGGTTGATCTTGATGCAATAACTAGAATACTGAATATTTTTCTTTCCTTTTATGTGTTTATTTTTTACTTCCTACTCCATTGTCTCTTTCATGTCAGGATTCGATTGGAGTCTCCACTTCAAATGGGAGCAGATTCCCATCGAGCAGAAAATGGCGAGAAGCGACCCGACACAGCCCATAAGGTACTGCCAACTTTGATATCTGCCTCTGCGTTTTTAACTGATTCAAACCCTGAAATCCACTTATTTATACACATCCGATCATTTAAAATGATTTGCACTTTTAAATTTTAGGTTTATAAATAACAGAACTTTTTTTAAAGTTTGCTCATTTTGGTTTTTTAAATTCAATACAGAAAAACATCACATTAAAGGGGCAGTGTTATGTAAAATTGGCTTTCTTTGAGCTTTAGATCATGTTTTAATATTATCTTCTCATCAAATACACATCTAAAGCGTTGCTTGGTTTATTTCATACATGTTTGGGAAATTCTTGAATCTCCATGGCAACCATTCAGCTGGGCAAAGAGACACCTGGTTGCGCTGAGCCTTACTTTCAAAACACAGCTCTTCCTCAGGGCTGCAGTTTGCAAGCTGCTCCCTCACTCAGTTCCTTCAGACTAGCCAGCAGAAATTAGCAAACTACTGGTGGAGCTGAGCATCTGCTGAGCTCATTATAGAAGCTACTTCTCAGTCCAACGCTGGTTAAAACTTTGCTAAAGGATTAATAGAGGATTCATGTTGAGATGACTTCCTGGAGGCGGAGTTTCAGAAAGAGCAAGAGTTTTTAAAGAGACAGAGGCCCAGTTTTAAGGCATAAATCACAAAGTATTTTTTTTTCAGTTTGGTTTGATATATATATTTTTATAACAACTGAATGTAGCCCAGTTACTTGACTATGCTATAGTCACAATCAAGTAACTATGATTGTGTTAGATTTAATCATAAAATGTTTAAATGTCCCCCTTTAGTCATTTTATTCTCTGGTCAGGCTGGAAGTTGCAGTAATAAACAGCTCAATTATTAAATCTCTATCTAGTAAAAACAAATAAAACATGTTTCAGCACCAAAGGTATAAAACAGAGAGAAATTAATTGTTATTACTTTGGATTGTTCATAGTAGTTTGCAATTAAAAAAATAAATAAATAAATAAAATAAAATAAAAATTTAATCTAAGTAAATCAACATTTGAAAAACAACTTTTTTTTTAACTTGATCAAAGTCAAAAGGCGCTGCCAGTTTATGAGAAGCTAAGCCCCATATTGTTTCTTAAGGGTTAACTAGTATCAAGCTGCTGCTGCCAGTCACATTTAGCAGGTTGCTGCTCTGCAGCATTCAGCTGGGAGTTAACGCACTAGCAGGAAGAGGAAACTTCAGCAATTATCTCTGTGAAGAAAATGTCACCGTGCTTCAGTTTGTTAAAGCCGTTCTGAGTCGCTCCTTTCACAGCGAGGGAAAAAAAATATTCTAATATGGAAAACTATTCTAAGCGGCTGCCAATCTTTCCAGGAATTCCTATCCCAATTGCTATGAGGTCATACTGTGCAACGCTCAGCAAAATACAAAAAAAATAATATTCCCCCAAAAAACCCAACATACATCTGAGAGCCAGAGGGTCATTTAACATGTTAATTTAAGTGGAACAAGCCTGAGTGAAGCAGAATGTTTGTGGAAAGAGATGATACCATAAAAGCCCCGTCGTTTAATTTCTCACACCCGGGAAGATGTTGATGATTAGGGCGAGTTTTTTGTTTTGTTTTTTTTCCTTTGTTGATGCAGTCAAATGCTAACAAACCTTAGAGAACTAAAGCAGCAGAGTGTCGAGGTCTGGGCCAAAATCCAAAGTCCTTCACACTGATGCAGAAGTGATTTTTTTTATTTTTTTGCCTAAAATATCTTTTGGAAAGAAAAAGGTGGTGATTGTTTTTTTTTTTTGTTTTTTTGACAAAATCACTTTTGGCAAGAAAAAAAGACTTAGGCCATTATTTTAAGAAGGTGATGACATGATTTGTAAGTAATATAAACAGCCCAGCATCCCACGAAGGAGAAGACAGGAAGTAGTTGGAGTGTGGGGGGGGTTAGTTTCTATTGTGTGAACTAACTTATTCACCTGTGATATTAATTGCGTTTCTTGTTTAACTCACCTGCAGCCATCACTGCAGCAAAATTTGGTTCTATAAAGTGTTGACTCCAGGGGACTGAAAACAAATGAACACCACACTTTTCAGATTCACATAAAACTTGTAAAAGCTTTTATTTTTTGCTTTAAAGCTTGGCTCTGTTATGTTGGCCTCTTTCATAAAAACAATCTCAATTTCACTGAAACACTGTGAAGATGTGGTTGTACCTATTTACAGTGTTGAAAAAATGTAAGTACCATTAATATTTTTGTGAAGTTTTGTTTTTTGGTAGCGATTAAATGTACATTTCTAAAACTCTTTTTTAGCATCAATGAAGGTCAAAACTTTTTCTTGTCCTTCCGTTTCCACAGGACTCCTGTCATTGCTGGAGGGATCTTTGTCATGGACAAGAGCTGGTTCAACCATCTGGGCCAGTACGACACTCACATGGACATCTGGGGCGGGGAGAACTTTGGTGAGCATTGCTTCCGGCGTTTTTTTTTTTTTTTAAATGGGAGTGTTTCCAATAAGCGGACTTAATTTTAGTGAATTTTTTTTTTTGAAAGACAAAAAAAGAAATAGTTGAGACCAAAACACCAGAATGAAGATTTTTATCATCCAGTTTTTGGCAAAAAAGAGAAAAACGACAAATCAAGCCGATTAAAATGATTGAGTTTCTTTTAATTTATCATGTGATTAATTGATTTATTGTTTATTGTGGCAGGCCAAGCTACATCCCTAATGAAACCTATGACACATAAAATGACGAAAGGAAGATAAAAGTGAAAATGCCTTTCAGTCTTGACTTAACCTTGACTCATTTGGATGCTGCGCACATTTATAGCCCACCATCCTTGGAACTAGAAAAAGAAAAAAATGTGAACTGCAATAAAATTCACAACGGTAAAAATCTGTTTTCTCCACTAGCCGTAGCTGGGGAATTCAGCCAGAGGGATTTTATGATGATGCAGTCTTTGGTTGTTGAGTAAGATAAATCAGATCGATAAAACGGTGCCCGTCCTCACGCAGAGCTGTCGTTCCGAGTCTGGATGTGCGGAGGAAGTCTGGAGATCCTTCCCTGCAGCCGCGTGGGTCACGTGTTCAGGAAGCGCCACCCGTACGACTTCCCAGAGGGCAACGCTCTTACCTACATCAAGTGAGTGAGTGGGCTGGCTGTTCACCTGCAGCATCATCTGAGAGCCGCCAACACGCTTAGTTCTGTGACTCTCTCCCAAAGTAGTAAACGACAAAATGGAGTTAGATGTGAATAAACACATCAGCTGACACATTTGAATACTTTTGATACATTTTACACGTTTTTTTAATGATGAATTAGCTGTAAAACTTGCTTATTCCTCATATTAATGTGCTGTTCAAGTAAACGCACAGAGAGCTCTGTTTGTGTGATGCTAATTGTGCTAACGACGCTAATCGCCATTAAAAAACAACCAGCTAAAAGAGTCAACTCCAAAATTGAGTTGACAGAAAGCCTTGAAGACTATTTTAGATATTATTTTTTAGATGTCTGATGTTACATGTAATAAAATCAGTATTTTTTTTCTGGGGAATACACACATGGACTTGTGTTATTTTGTTCATGCTAGCTATGCTAACTGTGATAAAAACTATTTAAAAAATTACTACAGACTTCACATTTTAAACAGTAAACTGTTATATTTTGGTTTTTTTTTTGTTAAATAATAAAATAAAATAAACTAATAAATAAATAAATAGAATCAGGAAAACTTTTTAAAATGCAAGACCCTTCTACATTTGCTGACCTTTCATAGGTAACATGATGTCACTTCCACTCCTATCCTAAATAATTAATGGCTGGTCACAGCAGGAACATTAGAAAATGTATTTTTCATTTTGTTCTTGCATATATTATCCATATATATAATATTAACTCTTTAAAACAGAAACTTTAATCATCTAAAATCGGTTTTGGCGGGTCGAAACTTGACATACGTCAGAGATTACCTGATTGGTGCATTTCTACTTCTGTTCTTCCTGCTAATTTCTCATCTGTTGCTAATATAAACTAAAAATCAAAATTCTCAAAATGAAATAGAGCAGATGACATCAACAATCAAAACTACATGGGTGATTTGTGCCTTTTCACCGTTCAGAGTTAATCTATGCCTGAAACATAGATGGTCTCTGAACGCCAAAGCCACATGTTGGACATCGACCACAAAATGTTTGTCCTGAAGGCGCTTTCCAAATTAAATAACTTGTTCTGAGTTGCTAGAATACCCACAAATCTAACATCGTACAGCAAGATTTTCTCTCTGATGGAGAGAGATTATTTAATTTTTTTTTATGTCCGGAGACCTATTTATCCTGCGCTGTCATTAGAGAATCCCAGCAGTACTCTAATCATGGCATCTAAGCAGGTGTTGTGTCTGTGACGACGCAGGAACACCCGACGGGCCGCCGAGGTGTGGATGGACGAGTATAAACAGTACTACTACTCGGCACGGCCGTCTGCTCAGGGCAAAGCCTTTGGCAGGTTTGTCTCTTGGAATTATTCCCCCTTAGATTGTGTGTGTATGTGTGTGTATGGCACAGCATGAAGACAGCGGCCCAAAAATAGGACTGGTAATGTTTCACACAAGTCAGACCCATTTTAGTCAGGCGAGCTACACTTTAAAAAAATGCTAACAGTCATGCTTTTTAAAAGGGCTGACCTAAATCTGATGTGTAATGAACAATTATTTACTATATATATAATACATATATATTATATATACAGTATATATATATATACATATATATACATAAATACATATATATATATGCTCCATATATATACATTTATGCTCCGTATTTGAGCGTAAATGTTTGATAACGTTAAAGTCGTGTTGGTTGATTTGTATTTTTCTGTTTTCTAATGCCTTCTTCCATCATGTCTCCCTGTCATTGTCCATGATTTTCCTTGTTTCTTTTCTCTCTCTTTCTCTCTCTCTGTTTTTTTTGTTTTGTTTGTTTTTCATCTTGAAGCATTGCAGACCGCTTGACTCTGCGGCGGAAACTGAACTGCAAACCTTTCCGTTGGTACATGGAGAACGTCTACCCCGAGCTGAGGTGGGATGATTTAGTAAAGGAAAGATTTTGTGTCGTCTGCATTTGGTTTTGTAGGAGGAAAAATAAATGGAGTTGAACTAATGTCTGTGAGCTAAGTACGAGTTAAATTCTGTTGTTTTTTTTTAAGATGTTTTAAAACTCACATGGGACTAACAATCTTAGATTTTTCTCTGCTGCGAGACGTGAAACAAAAGAGGAAGGGAGAAGCTTTCCTGATTTATTAAAGATGTTAAGTTTCTTCTTAGGGTTTTTTTGCTTGTACTTTTAGATATTTCCTTAAAATATCTTAAGAACTCCAGCTAATGTCAACAAACATACATTACAGCTCTGGAGAAAATGAAGAATCCACTGCACTGAACCCCAGTGAGAACCTCCTGGTTATTCCACAAAGTATTGATTCCTGAACTCTTTCTAAGTTAAAACATTAATATTGTTGTTTCTAAATGAATATGAACTTGTTTCCTTTTAATTATTTGAGTCTGAAAGTACTGCATCTTTTTCATTATTTTGACCATTTCTCATTTTCTGCATATAAAAGCTAAATTTTACTTGGAATTTCGGAGACATGTTGTTAGTAGTTCATAGAATAAAAGAATAATGTTCATTTTACTCAAACATATATCTTTTAAGAGTAAAATCAGAGAAACGGATCATTTAAATGGTCTCTTAATTTTCTCCAGAGCTGTATATCATATGTACGACAGGTTTGAGCAGTTCTACCTCCACATGAATAGAAATGGTTTCCTTTTTGCGGTTATGAATAAACTTTTTCATTCACTTTTCGTCACATTAGAACTACAAATTTCAATGTATTTTGTTGAAATTTTATGGTGTATTTAAGAATAAACGTACTTAATTTTGAAAAATATAAGATATTTTAAAAAAAAAAAGAAAATCTGAAAAGTGTGCCTGGCATTCATACATTTGAAATTACTGTCTTGTATGTTAAAAATAATTCACTTAGCCTGTAAAAAGTAATCGTACAACTCCAAAGAGGTCATCAACCCACCAAGTTCTAAACCAGTCACCCAGATGAAACCGACTCCAGATGGGAACGTTTGAATTGATTCATGTCGGGATCTCAGAAGCTTATGCTGCTGACCTCTTCCGAACTGCCTGGGCTCCAAATAACTGGACTCTGACAGAGTAACTGTATATGTCCAGAAGAGCTGGCTGTAACAAGACACAGTACTTGTGGAGCGAAGCAATTACTCTGTACAGCTATCCATCTCCGGAGTCGATCTGCTCTTTATTGTTTGTAATAAGATCGTTTCATCAGCCTTCCTCCTCGCCTTCTCCGGTTCCTGCAGGGTCCCTGAGCAGGAAGCTGTGTCCAGTGTGCTGAAACAAGGCGGCATGTGTCTGGAGACCCGTGGGAGGGACAGCCTCGGACTGGCGGAGTGCCGTGGCGCCGGAACCAACAGGCCGCAGTCGCAGGTCAGGAGACCGGGAATGAAAGTTCGCTTTCTAAAAGTACTTTAAGTTTCAGCTTCAAAGGGATAGTATAGTTAACTTCTGTTCCCTCATCAAACGCATACCTGGAGTGTTGCCGTGACTCAGAATAGAGAAATCCTTTAATCTCCCACGGCAACCATTCAACTGAGCAAAACGCCTGGGTGGAGCTAGCTCCACCTTCGAGGACGCAACTCCTTCTCAGAGGTGCAGTTTACAAGCTTCCGCCTCACAGAGCAGCGCTCACCCACTCAGCTCCTTCAGACTAGCCAGCAGCAATTAGCAAACACCTGGTGGAGCTGAGCATCTGCTGAGCTCTTGATGCTTCTCAGTTCAACACTGGTAAAAACATTGTTAAAGGGTTAATAAAGGAGCCATGTTGTGATGACTTCCTGAAGGCGGAGTTTCGGAAAGAGCAGACGCTTTTAAAGAGACACAGGCCCAATTTCAATGTGTTAAGTTACAAAGTCAAATTTCTTTTAAGTCTTGTTTAATATGTGTAGCATTTTTATAATAACTGGAGCTAACATAGTTACTTTATTGTGCTATAAAATGGCACTGTCTGGAGAAGTAATACTTTAAAATATAGCATATAGTTCCAGTGAAATTAAAGAAGATGATTTTTATTTTAATTTAGATTATTATTTTATACATTTTCATGTCAAAATGTATATAATTGCTACATCATTATTTGTGATTTTCCTGGGTCTCCTTAATTGATCTTGGTTTTGTTTTGTTTTCCAAAACAAAATTCCATTTCTAGTCTTGCATAAAAACTGTTGAATTATCTGGCACTGACAGATAAAATATTAGCTGTGTAGGTGTAATTCATTTTTACAATATGTCAAATTATATTAATAACAACAAAATACTAAAATACATGCAATTTAAACAATTTAAGATAATTAATCACTAACTAAAGGTGTCTTTAGTCATCTTTAGGCATTAAAACGTATCATTCATTTCAGATAATTCACTTTATTTCAATGTAATCAGTTTTATTTGGTTCAGTTTTGTTCAACCTCATTACGTTTCATTTTGTCAATTTCCATTCAGTTTAATTAAATTCAGTTCAACCCAACAGAGAAAACCACTTTGGTAGCCATAACGGTGGTGGGAGCAGCAGAGCTGTCGAGCGCTTTGGGAAATATGGTGAAACGATTTCATTTCATTTCATTTCAATTTTATTCGCCTGAGAGAAACAAAACTCCTGTTTTGCCAGAGGGGGGGGAAAAAAAAGAAGAGTAGCAGCACTGCTGAACCGTGTTCATGTCAGATCAGTTCAGCTGATTGATTGAAGGACCCTGCTGCGGTCAGAGTCAATATTTCCAGGACACTACTTGATATTTGTCATAGGTCAGCTTTTGGAGTGAGTCTGCTAAATCAGCCTTCCACAGATCACTAACTAAAGCTCTGGACCAAAAAACGTCCTCACAGTTCCTTCATGATTAAAGATTTGATCCTATGCATGTGACTCTGTAGCATACAGTGTTTTAGCACCAGCTAAACTCTGCTATCATGCAGCTTATGGACACATGTAGGGCATTACCATTATATGGGTGATAGAATATTTATTGATTTCACTGAACTCCGATCCAGAACCACACGGAATTCTGAGGGATGTAGACAGAGTACAGCTTATAGCTGCTCAACCTCTCACGGCTGGCTCACAGTGGCATCTACTAATTCACTTTAGTGAGTTAGTTGATGCTAACTCACTGATGTTAGTTGTTGCCAGGTAACTCATTGGTTAACAAGCAACAACCTGCTGAGTAACGTGCGCAGTAGCTGTTTCAGGTTTTGCCACTGTGGCTCATAATTGCTTGAAAATAAAAAAAAACAAAGGTGGGGAGTATTAACTGTAGATGAAATAATATTTAAAATAATATTTCAGATATTTAAAACAAACCAATAATTATTGATATCAATAAATATATCATGATATATTTTTCTGTCAATGTCTAGCCATGTGGAAAATTCCATGACATAAACTTTTAAATGCTGATACACCACATATTCCACACAGACACTCCCTGCTGTGGAAGTGAGACCAGGGCCACTGAAAAGTTGCAACAGTTTCATGCTACTTTATGCAATTGCTCTGTCTGCGCTGTTGAAGAATTACTCACTTCTGCATGCTGAATGCTTGGAGTGAGCTAATTTCTTGACATTTAGATGCACACAACATGCTATGTCTATATATGCCAACATGCATGGAAAGATAAGAAACTGTGACTGCAGCTTTAACTCCACAGGAAGTCCCTACAGTACACTGAGAATTTTTTTTTTCTTAAACTTCAATTACGGGAATTTAAAATGCAAGCTTGAATATCACTTGTAATGTTTTACTTTAAATGAGCCATTAGTGAGAAAAATATATATTCCTCTCTGAACGTAAGCTGACATTGCCTGGCGTCCACATCCTCAACGGGTTTCTGGGTTTGCAGAAGTGGGAGCTGGTGGAGCCGCTGATTCGGCAGCAGGACCTGTGCCTGGCTATTTCTGCCTTCACATCAGGGTCAAAGGTAAAGATGGAACTCTGCAACTCCAAAGAGCCCAGACAGGTAAGGCGAAGAAACACTGTTTAGCAATAATATGTTGTTCTTAAAACATTACAAAAATATGAGGTTTTAGCGGTGATGAATGGGTTTTTTGCAACTTGTTCTGTGTGTCTGAGCAGCAATAGCTTAAAACCGGATGTGTTTTTCAACTAGCCAGTGAAAGATACTTAAAACACAACATGTTAGTTTTGAGTTGAGTCAAAAATATTTCAAAATCTTTGTTTAGTTATGCCGTCATAATGTTTATGTTTCACGAATGTCCCATATACATTTAATTATCAGTGTAACAGAAAATGTATAATTTTAGATAAACATATGCCTGCAACCTCTTCTTCTTTAACAAGATTTATACTAACCCAGGATGGAGACTTGCGTTTCAGACTGGACTTATGCTCTAATTTTTTGAATTTTGACTTAAACTCCTGGTCTAATACTCAAGTCTTATGCAAAATGTCAAGTATTCAGGAGTAAAGGCAATGCAGCAAATTTTACTGGGCACAGCATAACAGTGTTGCGTAACAATGTTGGGTATAAGAATAAATAAATTCTTATACCCAAGGGACTTGGACTTTCCCTTTAAAAACTTTAGGCCTGGCTTGGGCTTGGGAAGAAAGACTCATGAACATCTCTGGTGTTTACCTCTAGAAACAATTTTAGTGAGTTCAGTACTTGTTTTATGCCCTCTAGTTGAGAATCTAAGTGCTACATGTGGCAATTTATCACTTTATCCTATATTCCAACAGGCATGCACCTTCCAGAAATAGGTTTTTTATTGAAACCAAAAGTATTTTTTGTGAAATGGTTTCAGAAAGGGAAGTCATTCAAAAAACAAAACCACCAATATTGGGTCAAAGATAATCTGCTAAACACAGCAGCTGTGTTAAAATGACTGTTTCAAAGACCTACACTGTAAAGTCATGAATTAACAGTGATAACCCAGGTCTGGTTACTGGAAAGCCTGTAAAATCAAAACATTACTTCGATATAGTACATGTCTAAAGACGTGAAGTGGGCCAATCATGACCTGATCTATAGAAATGTAAGAACAATTTATTTTTGCATTGACTCAACTTAAATAGATCAGCTCATCAATCCTTTTGTTATGCTAAAGTTCGTACTGTTTGTGCAAGATGACTACTAAAAACAAGCAGATGAGAATGAACTTTTATTCATTTGAAGTCTTTTATTAAACAGAATGTTTTGTTATACAATCTAAACTGCGAGAAAGTGGTGATCAACTTTCACAGGTGTTGAGTTACTCCATTACAATACATGTAGGCTTTCAGAAAGGAAGCCAGAGCAAAGTTTAGATCACTGTAAAGCCAGTTGCCAAAACCGTTCCTGACTAACTAAGAACACCAAGTCCAGCCAATAGTACAGAAATCAATATTCAACAGATATTTTCTGCCAAGTGACTCAACTAAAGGAAAAAAAACATAATAGTAACAATTTTCTGACTATTTTCTAATTATCCATGAGTTAGATCATGAAAGGATTTTTAGAAAACGAGGTAGTTTGAGATCAGACGTTGAGCTGCCAGAGGACCCGTGTTGGACCCAGAGACCTTATTTTACTAATGCAGATCCTGGCAGTGATTTTATAAATGCAGCAGATGAACAAGAGCTCTTAAAAACTCCAGATCCTCCTTGCTCATTCCTTATTCTCCTTTTCTTTCTATTCTTTTTTTAAAAATGTTGAATGCGAACTTTCTACTCGGGCAGAGAGTTCGCTCTGTTTGTGACCGATAGATGACGTGTATGCGGACGTCTTCGGACTCCCGCCAGGTCTTCTTCCTTGGCCCGTCTTGAGCCTTTCAGAGCTTTTTGGGAACGTTCCCCCATCGGCAATCAACCACTCAATGCTGATGGAGACATTTGGCATCTTTGTCTCTTATTCCCTAGAAAGAAAGGGGGGAACAAAAAATTCTCCTCTCGACTGCACTGATCTTTTTTCTGTGCGCCAGCAGACATGTCATCCATCACAGGCATTACTCAGGCTTTTCGTAATCTCTATCCTGGAAAACGGTCTGGAACGTTTATGACTTTTCTTTCTTGCTGTTAATAGTTTGTAGCCACTTTTTGTTTTGTTTTTTTTTTTGTTTCTTTTTAAATACCGGTCAGTTCTGGGTGGTTTTCAGAAAATATTGTTTATTTCTCCTTTGCAAAATTAAAGGCTGTGCATAAATGAAATTATTATAATTAAATCCAGCGCTGTGTAAAAGCCAGTAGATACTTTCCCCTCCCTCCTCGTCTCTTTGCGTCTTGCTTCCAAGAAGCCACATTCTCTTGTAATCTTTTAAAGTGGTTTTCGTCAATAGATCTCTGGGCTGTCTGAAGGTCAGTTCAAGTTTTTCCTTTCCAATTTTTACTACTCCTCCCTTGCGTCTGACCCATTTCTTAGGAATATGCTTTTGTCTGTTAACCCTCCTAACAACGACCAATGAAGTAAACCCGGTAACTTGATAAAGTATTCATAACCTTTGAACTTTTTCACATTTTGTCGTGTTAAACCTCAAACTTTAGTCTTTTTTTTTGTGAGGATTTTTGACAGACTAACTCAAAGGAGAGTGCGGTCGTAAAGTAGAAACAAAATGGTTTTTAGTGTTTTTGAAAAGGTTTTCAAGCAGAAATCTGAAAAGTGTGGGGGGCCGTATCTATGCAGCTGCTACAAGCCGGCACTACAAATCTTCTTGGGTGTATTCTTGGGTCTCAACCAGTTTTTAACATCTAGAGACTGACATATTTGGCCATTCCTCTTCCGAAGTTATCATTGTCAGTAGGGGGAAAAAAGGAGTATATTTTGGCTAAAAAAACAGTAACATAACAGTTAACTGAAGTCAAATGATTGAATAATAGACTTTTTTTTATATTAGTATTGGTATCGACAATACTAGCTGTGTCTTTACTTAGTATTGGGTCGATACCAAATTTCCCAGTATTGCTCACCTCTGTTACATAACATATTATCCTAACCTGCACTGCATGCTCCATCATGTCACCAGAGGTCACAGCAGTGTCCCAGTTAAAGTTCATTTCCATCCCTGGTTCTGCTGTCCAAACATGCCCTCTCCTCCAAACGGGTCAGCCCCCCTCCAGCATTACATATTTACTCTGACCGACACCCATCTCCACGGAGACACTTTCTCTGGGATTTTAAGATTAACCCCTCGCTCGGCTGCAGACGTCCTCCATGTGACTCCATAAATCTGTACTTAACACTCTCTTGCCTCCAGTTCAGCGCCTCTATCCACTTATCGATTGAGCTAAAAAAAGGAGGCAGACGCAGCGTCCTTTGTGGTCTGTGGGCACAGAGGAACAAACTGTCTCACTGTCTGCAGCTTCTGGCTCGTTTTCCCCCGTCCAACCTGCTTCGCCGCTTTACGTGCAGAAGCTTTAAGGGGGAAAAACAGATTCATGAGCAGCTGAATCGTGTGGAGGAAAGTAATCACTCCAGAGTCATTTTTAATGCATTGGTTGGAGCTACTGTGAGAATTATCACAGTTCTGGTAGTGGTGAAATAATGGCTTTGAGAAAAGATGAGTAAAAACCTTAAAATAAATACATCTTTTATTGCATTATTTCACACCTTTAAAAAAAATACAGCCCCTGTTGAGAAATAACTGTTTATGGGGGGGAAAAAAATCACCAGTGGGAAAAGTATTAATAACCCTGCTGGCACATCTACACACTATGTGCCTGCACTGTTGCTGCTGAATTCGAGTTGTTAAAGTTGGTATCGTCCTTTATTAGTTATACTGCCTGGTTAAATGTTTTTACTTTGCACCACATTTGCCCAGTCACAGTCATACACCGATACGCAGACTAACGGGAAATTTGAGGTCCGCATTTACCAGGAGGAAGCCAGAATTGAACCCAGAACGTTCAGATTGCATGACACCTTGACTTCCACTCTACCCACTGACTCAAGAGTCGCCACTAAAGGAATAAGCAGTCCGTCACAGTCCACTGTGGAATACCCTTTGGGTCGCCACTGCCTCCCTCCAAAAAAAATTGAAAAATGAAAACATGACTGAAACAAGGACACATTTGATCCCCAACACACAAAACACTAGTTGTGGCCTAAAATATGTAAGCTAAAATTTACCTTCTGGAACAACTCTGACTTTAAGTTTGCTGAAAACCTAAGGATAAGGAGCCAAGTCTGTACCAGTTAACCAACAGATTTAAATGAGTTTGTCCAATTCTGCTAAGAAAAATGCAGCCAGAATTATCCCAAAAGTTATTGATGGCCCCTAAAAACCACTTGCTCTGGAACATTTAACCAGATATTGATCCTGGTATCTATAATTAGGCCTTGCTTGTATGTTTTAGGCACACCGTAAATGGAACAGTGAGGAACGGGGCAAAATAAATAAACCCCACCACCTCCCAAAATGACAATTAGTCTCCACAGATGTCATCTAAAACAAACCGTCCCCTTCCTGCCGCTGCTGCTGCTGCTGCTGCAGCTGCAGCTACTGCTGCTGCTGCTGCTGCTGCGGCCGCTGCTGCTGCTGGGCGGCACAGCTGGATGCTCTGTGACTTTTCCACTCCGCAAACTGTTAGTCAGTAATTCACGCGATTACTCTAATCCAAGTCTGAGTCAGGCAGCATTATTACTCACTACTAACAAGAACCTCCTGTGCTGACACACACGCTCACACACACTCACATCGTGGAACCCAAACCGGAGAGGTTCGCTGCGTGTCTGTGCAGACTGAAACAGCTTTTTTTGTTTGTTTGTTTTTGTTTTGTTTTTTCTCTCTCTCGTCTTTGCAGAAGTGGAAGCCAAAAGGCCCGGCTCTTCAACACATGGTGAGCGGCCTCTGCCTGGACAGCCAGAGCACCAGCGGACCCCTGGTCATCGCGCAGTGTCGCCCCCAGGTGGCCGGACAGTCGTGGGAGCCGCAAGTTATCGTCTGAGTGAGGAAGATTTGGAGTTGCTGAGGGACAGAAGAAGTAAATAGAAGAAGAAGAGAAAAAATTACTTTTCTGATGTCAACCTCTGGCTGCTTGTTTTTAAGGCCATTTTGAGGGCAAAAAAAGAAAAGAGAAAAAAACCACCAGAGGTCTTGTGTGTACAGTTCTCTCCGTCCTTTCCAGGATGCTGCAGATCTATGTATTCTTATCTTTCCACTGAAAACGTTGCACATTTCACTTCTTTGTTTAGGTTTCTACAATCTGCTTTCGTTGGAAGCGATTTGACGAGTGCAAACCGTAACTGTAGCAAAGGCGCCGAGCTGCACCTTCGATCGAAGTCGCTGTGTTCGTAAAGTGGGGCAGTTTTAGCTGTGTACATAGGCCCTAAAATATACAATAGAAAAAATAAGGGGGGAAAAATGGGAGCTTTTTATCACTAATTAGCAAAGCACTGTCAGGACATTATTTATTGTTTTGCACGGTCAGACCCAAAGAATGTTTTATTTTAATTTCTTTCCTTTTGGTTCTGTCTCTATTAAATAAATAAAAAATTCTGTAAATATCTGAAACAGGTTATTGTTTTTTGTGTAAAGTAATCTCTATGTGGTTTTAAAAATAAAATGTGGCTAAAGAGACAATAGCATTGGAGCTATTTGTAAAAATAAATTCCTTTGCTGCATAATTATACTGTTAATATTAAAAAAACAAAATCACAATCGTGTACTGTTTTTTCTAAATTATTTTTGCAAGTAGCCCATCTAACATATTCTCTCTTTCCTCCATGTCTCTGTTTAAGACCGGCATCCCCGTAGCATGATGCTGCCACCGCCATGTTTCACTGTGCAGTTGCCGTCTTCAGTTTTCTTCCACACATCAGCCGGAAATTTCTGTTTTTGTCTCATCTTTACAGTGTCCTCTATAATTAAAAAAATTAAACAACAAAGACTTGGTGTTTAGTTAGCTTGCCAGAATAAGGCTTTTTTTGTTGCTTTTATTGAGTTTGGGGGGTTAATCTATCTTTTATTTATTTATTTTTTACACAGCTGTTAAATATCAGAACTTCTTAAAACGGGGTTATGTCTCCATTTTGTGATTATACCAGGAGCAATGGCTGCCTCACTCTAATTTCAAAGCTCCTGCCATCGATATTCAGAAGAATTGAGACACACGGGGAATTGAGGGTGGGATTCAGAAACACATATTGGTTTATAGCGCTTTATACACAATATTTTAGCTGCGGTGTCTTGCTAACTTGGCAGGAAAACTATTCTGTCACCGTCTAATTCCTGGTGCTACACGAAATTAAGTGAAGCGAGTCCCAGAGCAGTTCGAACGAAGTCTTGGAGACAAGATGGCCGAAGTCTTGGCGACGTGTCATGAGAAACAACCGCTGTTAATAAATTCATTAATTAATAATTAAATAAATAAATACAAGTGAAATTGTGAAGATGAAACTCAGCTGGTGGCTCGTTAAAATGATGAATGGCTGAGTTTATGAATTTGATTACACTCTTAATAACCTTCGCCGCGTGATCTGCTATCTGGATGAGTTATGGCGGCAAGGAAGGTCAGACTGAATTCATGGAAAGTTTGCCAGCTCCCAAGACAAAACGTGTCTGTTTTTAGGGGAGCCAATACCAAATGATTTATTTATTATCTAACATATTTCATTAAAGTGACGCGTGCTTCCATTACAACAACAAAAAAAGCAACCAAGAGTGAGGCCGAGACTCAATGAACATTTTCCCTCCAAACCAGGTTCAAATCTTATTTACATTTCATACATGAAAAAAATTACAGATTAAAAATGATTTACTCTCTTCGATAATCAATGGATATACCGTTATCGACTTAACAGAAATCAAAATTAAAATTGTTGACCGAACTTTCAGTATTTCGACAATTTATGTCCTATCCCCAGTGGTGGAGAAAGTACTCAAAAAATGTACTTAAGTAAATGTACAAATACACAGTCAAAAATGTACTTAAGTAAAAGTCAAAGTACAACATTAACTTTTTACTTAAGTAAAAGTTAAAAAGTACTGGTTTTTAAAAATACTTAAGTATTAAAAGTAAAAGTACTTGCTGCATACATAACCTAATCACTAATATCATTAAGTGTGCCGAATGTATTTAATTTTAATACATAAGAAATGTGCCATTTTAATGAGCAATGCCACAGATTAAACATGTTCTTATTGTGTTTATTCTCTGTAACATAGTTTA